>VDFB02163112.1:58862-136362 GCA_007258455.2 Sequoia sempervirens
GAGGGTTTTCAACTACAAAAAGAAATGTTTCTAGATTTCTTTTGTCTCTTTTGAAATTTCTATTGTCTGAGCTTTCTTTCTATTGATTTCTTTTCTCATTTTCTACAAAGAAATTTATTGTTTTTCCCAGAATTTTCAACAATTGTTTGTTTCCAATTTTGTAACAAGATTTAAGATGGGTTTTCATTGCAACTCAAAGTGATTGAATCTTTTCTAAAAGCATGAACAAATTTGTAAATTTCTTTCAAAATGAAATAAAAAAATCAAGCAAAGAACCTGGTGTTTTCTCCCAAAGCTTAAAAATTTTGACAATGGTGATTTTAATCCTTGTTCTGATTCCAGCTCAACCAAGAAATCCCCTTGCTTCTTCAAATTTTCAAGAACAAAATCCAAATCCTTGCTCCTTTTTTTCCCACAATTTCAAAATTAAAATTAAAATGAAATTCAATTTTCCTTACAAAGAGTTTTCCCAATTAATAAACTCAAAATATCCCAATTCTAAATTTATTTTCTAGAATATTTGAAATATTTAGATTTAAAAATTAAATTAATCAATTTCCAAATGGAATTTTGCTAATTTTGAATAATTATAAAGAATCAAAATGAAGGAATTTTTCAATGACATTTCAAAAGTGAAATTTAAAGCATATTTTTATTTTTCTATTTTAAATCAAAATATCACATTATGCCAAACAACTAATTTGATTTAATTTATTCCCATTAATTTAATTAGTCAATAAAATATATCTAATTCAAGATTAGATTATTTTATTAATTAAATTAAATTAATTAATAAATAACTACTTTTCCAACATTACAAATAGATACAATCAATCATCATTTTTCAAATCGAATCTTTTCGCTCGATCTCTCGAGGGGGAAATGTACCAATGTACTTCTTTCCACTGGGGCATCTGAAAAATCATGAAATTTTTTAATTTCGATTACGGCAAGTTTATTCTTTGAACCAACGCAACAAGTACATTGCTTCAAAGAGGGGCAAAATGTAGACATGCAAAATTCACATTATGCATTCGATCAGATTCGGTCAAATTAGCTCTTGCATTGGATCCATTCATCACCTTCATCCATTTAAATAATTTCATTGCCTAAGGTTATTTAAAATCAAAAAGCCATTTAAATCAAATCTTAAATCATTTTCCAAGGTCCAAAATGTCATAATCATATAATCAACATTAATCAACATAATCTTCATCTAATCCTAATCTAATGCTAATCACATCCCACTTGCATTATCTAGACCTAGCCACTTGCACAATAAATCAATTTTATTGATTTATTAAAACACTCATTTTCCTCAACATGACAAGTCAAATAGGGCATTTATTGGTTCCTCTTGTCCCCTCAAATTTATGCAAATTTGACCAAAATTTCCTCTTGGGCACTCTTCCCAAATCTTGCATATACATCAACTAATCACATGATGACAAGTGTCCTCAATCATTGGCTTGTTTTGATCCCACATTGGTCCCTCTTCAACACTCAGCATTTTGAAAATCTTTAAATAGGTGCATCATCCTCAAGCAAATCCTTCACAATCTTGCAAGGTCACTCTCTTCAGTTGAGATTAGATCTTGTCCATCATCTCCATCATCTATTTGCATTTTCATCTTAAGCTTTGGTCAAGGATTGGGAAAGGGTCACTAGCACATGTGACACCAATCCAATATGGGATAGGTTTAATGTCATGTTTTTGTATGCTTTTATTTGGCTTCCCTTGTTTTATTTATAGCATGATTAACATGACTTATTATTCCATATGGATGTTGAAATGTTGTTGTATTTTAAACTAACCACATTTTGCAGATTTTAGCATCCACAGTTGGCTACTCTATAAATAGTCACACCATCTCATTTGAAACACATTCTTATTCATTCATGTGATCATTAATTGCATTCATTCATTCTCATTCTCTTGTGTGAACATTATCTCTATTCTTCCATTCACTTGTGAGGGACACATCATATCTAGAGTTATATGTCACTTGTTGTTTATCATATCTGAGTTATTACTAGCCATTTTCATTTGTTTTATGAGTGAGAAAAGAGTGAGCTTTTGTGGGAAAGAGTTATCTTATTGACTGAGAGAAGTGTGTTATGAACAAGAGAGAGAGAGGGAATTGTTTTGGAAAGTTTAATCAAGTTGAATTACTATTGGAGAAGGCTACACTATCCTCATAATTATTTGGGATAAACGATAACATGCATGGGTATTTCTTCTTATTATTATTTACTTGGAATTAATGTGATTTCTATGTTTCCTAAAATGTATTTTCTCTATGTGAAATAGAAGATTTAGGATTATCTTTGAAAAAGGGAATTGAAGCTTTTAAGCCATTTTTATAATGTGGTATTAAGTACTCTAGGATAGGAGAGTTTGCTTGACACAAATACTTAATTGTATTAGATATGTCGAAGAGGTAGCTTGACATAGGTATTTAATTATGCTAGATAATGTTGAAAACATAGGTATTTGATTGTACTAGATATGTTTGAACATGAGATGCAATGTGTTTGTATTTACTCCATAGTAAGAGATGGGTGTTTATCACAAGTATTATATACTAGGTATGATTGAACATGTAAAGCACATATGGTACACTTTGCTAGGTTATTTATTTTAACTAGGAGAGCTTGTGTTTTCTCCTAGGAGAGGTCATACAGTATGGGAGAGGGTTTAATATACTTATACGTAAGTCGAGTTATCCAAGTTTATAGGTTATTTGGGATGGTGGACTATCCCTAGAAGGAATACCTAGCTTGTGTACTTACTGGTTAAGTAGTTAATTCCAAGTAGATTAATATGGTTGTAGGTTAGTCTAGGATGACAGATTCTCCATTGAAAGACAATACCTATGTGTAGCTTAAGATATTCCTAAGTCAAATTGGCCCTGAGTAGTGTATGTGATAGATGACTATCAGTCGTTTATTGAATTAAAAATATTTGATCAAAGTAGTGTGAATGTCTGAGACTCCACTCTAGGTTGTGTGACTATTAAGACTAACACTATCAGTTCACAGTGGTCCAATATTACGTGCTAGTTCAGGATGGCCAAATTGCTAGGTTCTAATTATGTAGGACACAACACCATGCTCAGTTGGTTGTCGTTATTTGTTACTCTACCAATCTCTTCATTGAAGGGAAGGGCCATATATCAAATGATTGATGTGCGGGGGACTGCATTATGATTCCATGGTTGGTGAAAAAGTTCCTGAGTGATGCTTCTCCTCCCCAACAGGCGACAGAAGAACCAAGATTTCAAAGGGAAGATCATGGACCGTCTTACAACTATTAGTTCTAAACCTCATTAGAGCTATGTTTGTAAATGTATGTATTCTTGTTCTTGTACTTGTGAATTTATTGTAATGAAGTGGAATCTCTATTGTAAATTGATATGGCATCTTGTTCATATAATATCAATCAAGATTTTTTTTTTACAATGGTTTGTTACTCTCTTCATTTACTCGTATGGTGAAAAATTAGAAATTTTTACTTTATCAAAGGGTTAGTATGTTACAAGTATTGGGGAATTAATTTTATAGGGAAAATATAAGAAAATTATAGAAAATTATATCAATTAATTCTTGTAGGCACAAATCACTTCACCAAGTGGGTTGAGATAATTCTAACCCTTAAAACGGTTGCAAGTATGAAGTAAGTATGAAGGTGTTGTCATTGATGTCAACTAGTTAACTTGTTCTCAACTGATTGATGTTTTCATTGATGTCATGGATAATGGTTATTGGTTGTATATGTCGAGGATATTGAGAAAATTGTAATGAAGAAAGGTTGCAGGTGTTCAATTTTTTCTCTAGGTTTTGCTCCAGAATGTACTGCTATGCTAATGAGGATCTGAGGTATTGTTCATGGCTATTGGAAGATCCTATATCTAGATTTTGGAGTTTTGAATCATTGTACAATGTGATTTATGTTCACAATTGTGAATTGTGCTTTTCAATGCATTTGACTAAGGTCTGAAAGAAATGTAGTTGCTCTAGATTTCTTCTTGTTCGAGTCTTATGACTTGTGGTTTTCAGGATAAGCTATTGGGAATGTTTTCAAGTTAATTTTTTTATTTTGAAAGATTGGCTCGTGTTATGGTTACGTGTGCTTAATTGATTTATGTGTTTTACAATGGTTTGGCTGACCTTGTGTTTAACACTACTTTTGAAGCTTATGGAAGTTGTTGAAGTGTGTGGTTGGGTCATCCTCATTCTAATTCCACTGTAGAATGTTTTGGTGCCAACCTAATTTGAATTTATAAATGCAATTGATGTGTGGATGACTTTGGATGAGTTTAAAAGTTGAAGATGGTATAAATACAGGCTAAAATATTTGTGAAGATGCAAGGGAATGCAAGAAAGATAGATGAGAGATAGATGTGAAATAGTGTGTATGTGATGCAAGTTTGGGAAGATCAATGTGAAATCTAATTGTTGAGTTTCCAGAAGCACTAAGTTGAAGGTGTAATCTATCATTCATGCATGTCTACAAGTGTGTGAGTGTATTATAGTGGAAATCTCTATTGCATTGAGATTGTCTTCTTTCTGTAACAAATCTCTTATATCTTCTTTGTAACTCCATGCAGTGATTCTTCTAGGTGGTTAACCCTTGTTGGATAGTGATTCCAGATCCAAATAGTAAGTCATTTTTGGCAGTGAGCCTTTGTAATCAGTTTTGATACTCTCTATATTATGAGTTAATCCTCATTGTGGTTTTTCCCTTATTGTGTTTTCCATGTAAATCTAGTGTTCTTGTGTATGTGTGATGTTTTTCAGTTTCTACCTTTGCACTTAATGGTTAATCATATTATCAAAGTAAAGGATTTGTGATTGATCAAATTTCTAGTGAAAGTTTTAAAGGTTAAAGTTTGTTACAACTGATTCACCCCCCTCTTAGTTGTCTTGTTCAACAATTGGTATAAGATCTTGGTTCCTTGGAGAAGAGCTTAACCACTTAAGGAAAGTTGGGGATGGCGAACAATATCACCTTTGAGTATCCTAGGTTCGATGGAACTAATTATGCTATCTGAAAAATAAAGATGGAAGGATATCTAGAGTACTATGGACATGATGTTGAGAAAGCTTGTAAGACTACTTACATTCCTCCTGTTAATAGTCTGAGTACAATTGATGAAATCAAGGCGCATGAAGGAAACAATAAGGAAAAGTTCATTCTGAAGAATAGTCTTTCACATTCCAAGTTAATTAAAGTTCAAAATTTGAAGACTACTAAAGAAGTCTAGGATGCTTTAGAAAAGATGCATGAAGGAGATGAAAAGGTCAAAGAAGGAAAGTTGTAGAATTTGGAGGCACAGTTTGAGATCATGCATATGTTTGAAGATGAGAACATTAAATTCTATGTATAGATAGTGGATGAGCTAGTAGGTGCAATGCGATGACTTGGTGCTACAGTAGATTAATCTAGGATTGTGAAGAAGATTCTTAGAACTCTCCTTGATGCATACAATGAAAAGGTATCTGCTATTGGAGAATATGTATACAAAAATTAGACTAAAGATTAGTTATTAGGAACTCTAACATCTTATGAGATGAGAAAACCAAATTTGAGAAATGGATCCAAATCAAAAACCGCTTTCAAGGCTACAAGAGTTGAAGATCTAGATGAAGAGAACCTAGATGAAGAGAACCTAGATGAAGTAGAAGCTAACTTTGTGAGGAGGATGAAGAAAAGATCTGGTAAGTATGAAGGTAAGTTACCCTTTAAATTTTTTAGTTGTGGAGGAATATGCCATTATGCTTTGAGATTCCTGGAAAGATCTAAGAAGAATAAACAAATATTTAGCAAAGAAAATAAAGGAAAGGCGATTAAGAGATCATACTATGTGAATGAGGATGTTGGTATTTCTGATGAAGAATCTGATTATGGAGATTTTGATGACAATGAATGCTTGTTCTTAACTATAAAAGGTTAATCTATTTCTGCTAATACTGAAAGAGGTGAAGGAAAGTGCTTCAGAAAAGAGTGAAGGTATGGTGATTTATGCTATTCTTGCTAAACAAGAAAAGAACTATTGGGTTGTTGAAAATGGCTATTCACATCACATGACTGGTGATAGGAGTAAGTTTGTTAAACTTGAAAAATATGATGGAGGCTTAGCTATGTTTGGAGATGATACTAGTGCTAAGATTTGTGGGATAGGTTCAGTAAGTTTTGATGACAAACACAATAGTGATGATGTCTACTATGTTAAGGGCTCTCTTGAGTGTTGTACATATATGTAGTAAAGGATGTAATATTGTATTTGAGGATGAACAATGTGAAATCAAGAAAGGATATGAAACAATGATTGCTGCAAGAATGAAGTTTCAAGGAAACATTTATCAACTTAAGGGTGCTGATGGACAGTGCTTTATGACTTAGATTAAGGACAGTTGGTTATGGCACTAGAGAATGTGTCACATGAATTTAAGGGTGCTGATGGACAGTGCTTTATGACTTAGATTAAGGACAGTTGGTTATGGCACTAAAGAATGTGTCACATGAATTTTGATAATATGGCAAGAATTAGTGCAGTATAAGATGTGAGGGATTTACCAAGGATTACAAAGCCTATTAATACTATTTGCAAGTATTGTTAGTTTGGAAAGCAAGCAAGAAATAACTTCAGATCAAAGGAACAATCTACTACTAGACTATTGGATTTGATTCATATAGATCTTTGTGGTCCAACAAGAGTGAGAAGTCTATGAGGTGAAAGGTACCTTATGCTTTTGATTAATGATCACTCTAGGTATACATGGGTTACTTTTCTTAGAGAGAAATATGATGCATTAGAAAGATTCAAAGCATTTAAGGCTATGGTTGAGAATGAAGTATATTTGAGAATAAAATTCGTAAGGTCTGAAAAAGGTGGTGAATTTACCTCCCATGAGTTTAATATGTTTTGTGAAGTTCATGGAAGAAAAAGATAGTTATCTACTCTGAGAACTCCTCAGCAGAATGGAGTTGTTGAAAGGAAAAACAAGACGATTCAGGAAGTTGGTAGATCAATGATAACTAAGGCAGGTATACTAGAAGTTTATTGGAGAGAAGCTATTCACACTGCTATTTATGTTTTCAATCGAGTTCAATAAAAAGATAATAGTACTAAGACCCCCTATGAGCTATGGTGTGGAAGAATTTCTACCGCTAAGTATTTCAAGGTATTTGGAAGCAAATATTATATAATACGAGATGAAGAAAATTTAGGGAAATTTGATGCTAGATGTGATGAAGGTATCTTCCTTGGATATTCTACTAGAAGCAAAGCTTACAGATGTTTCAATAAAAGACTAAGAAATATTGTAGAAACCACAAATTTCAAGGTTGATGAAGGAATGAAGAATTCAATTGAAGTTGATGGATATGTATCTGATGAACCTGATTGAATAGAAGTTGTGGAAGAATAGTTAAAGTAGAATGAACAAGAAGAAGCTTCGGTGGTGTCCCCAAAGACACCTAAGTATGTACAAAAGAATCATTTAGAAGATCAAATCATTGGAGACAAGAGGAAAGGAGTATTGACAAGAAGCAAAGTTGCTACTACTGGCGAGATAAATATGTGTTTACTTTCTGAGGTTGAACCGAAGACAATGGGGGAAGCATGTAATGATAAAAATTGGATCAAAGCTATGGAAGAAGAACTTTATGTAGATTGAGAAGAATAAAATTTGGGAATTGGTCCCTAGACCGGTAGATAAAAACATAATTGGATCAAATTAGGTATTCAAAAACAAGTTGAATGAGTATGGAGAAGTAGTTAAAAATAAAGAAAGGCTTGTGTGTATGGGTTACTCACATGTAGAAGGTATATATTTTTAGGAGACTTTCGCTCTGATGGCTAGGATGGAAGCTATTAGACTTTTTTTAGCATTTTCTGCTCAAAAATATTTCAAGGTCTATCAGATGGATGTTAAGTCTGCATTCTTGAATGGTGAGTTAGAGGAAGATGTCTACATGGAACAATCGAAAGGATTTCAATTATTAGATCAATCGGATATGGTTTATAGATTGAAGAAGGCTTTATATGGATTGAAGCAAGCTCCTAGAGCTTGGTATGCAAGGTTAGAATATATTTGATTCAACATGGTTTCAACAAAGGTACAAAAGATAATAATCTATATTTTAAAATTGAAAATGACATCTTGATAGTGGTTGTATATGTTGATGATATTATCTTTGGAGGAAATGGAACTATGTGCAAGACATTTGCTGAAGAAATGTAAAAAGAATTTGAGATGTCTATGTTTGGTGAGATGAATTTATTTCTTGGGCAAAAAATTAATCAAATAGAGAAAGAGATCTTTATTTCACAATCAAATTATGTAAGAGAAATGTTGAAGAAGTTTGGGATGGATGGTTCCAAACCAGTATGCACTCTTATAGTGACTGGCTACAAATTGAGTAAAGATGATGATTCACCTAAGGTTGATTAGAGAAAATATAGATCTATGATTGGTGGATTGTTGTATTTAATTGCTACTAGACTGAATATCATACATGCATTTTGTCTTGTGGCTAGATTTCAAGATCCTAAAGAAACACATGTTGCTAT
The DNA here is from genome assembly GCA_007258455.2 of Sequoia sempervirens. Taxonomy (NCBI): domain Eukaryota; kingdom Viridiplantae; phylum Streptophyta; class Pinopsida; order Cupressales; family Cupressaceae; genus Sequoia; species Sequoia sempervirens. The sequence continues at coordinate 67,442 of VDFB02163112.1, forward strand.
TGTTAAGAGGATATTTAGGTATTTGAACAACACTCTGGATTATGGCTTGTGGTATCCTAGGGATACTAACTTTATACTTAGTGCTTATACAGATGCAAATTGGGTAGGTTGTGTAGATGATAGGAAAAGTACAAGTGGTGGTTCATTTTTTCTTGGTTACAGATTGGTGGCTTGGTTAAGTAAAAAGAAAGATTCAGTTTCCTTATCCATTGCTGAAGCTGAGTATATTGTCACAACATCTTGTTGTACACAAGTTTTGTGGATGAGATAGACATTGAAATATATTAGAGTAATGTATGATGATCCTATTTCTATCTTTTGTAATAATACAAGTACAATTAACATTTCAAAGAATCCAATGATTTTCTCAAGCACAAAGCATATATCTATTAGGTATCACTTTTTGAGAGAAAAGGCTATGGAGAATGAAGTAAAGCTTGAGCATGTACCTATGAAGGATCAGATTGTTGACATATTTAGAAAGGATCTTCCTAAAGATACTTTTGAGTGTCTATAGGAGAAGTTAGGGGTTATTTCCCCTCCTCTCTTGAACTAGATGCATATGGATATGCATTAGTTCGATGGGTCTATAGATCTATTTTTCTTTTGGACTAATGTTTGGAGGCTACCTCTCAGGGAGGAGTAGGTAGTATCTTATGTGTTTGGGAGGATTTTGTACTAGTACTGTTTTTAATGTCAAAGGGGAAATCAATGTAAAATATATTTTCCTTTGTCATTGATGTCAAAGGGGGAGGGAGAGAGAGAGTATCATGTGAAAAAAAAAATCTACTAAGGGGGAGAAACATAAAGAAAAATCATTGAAAATGTGTTTAGAGCTGTTGTGTTGTCTAGTATGGTTTTTCACTTCATGTTTTTTCATCAATGAAAAAGGGGGAGATTGTTGCAAGTATGAAGGTATTTTCATTTATGTCATTTGGTTAACTGGTTCTCAACTAGTTGTTGTTGTCATTGATTTCATGGATAATGGTTATTGGTTGTATATGTCGAGGATATTGAGAAAATTGTAATGAAGAAAGGTTGCAAGTGTTCAATGTTTGCTTCAGGTTTTGCTCTGAAATGTGCTACTATGCTGATGAGGATCTGAGGTATTGTTCATGGTTGTTGGAAGCTGCTATATCTAGATTTTAGGGTTCTAGATCGTTGTACATTACTAGTTATGTTCACTAGTTGTGAATTGTGCTTTTTGTGTATCTGGCTAAGGTCCAGGAGAAATGTAGTTGCTCTAGATTTCTTCTTGTTTGAGTCTTATTACTTGTAGTTTTTAGGATAAGTTGTTCAGAATGTTTTCAAGTTAATTATTTGGAAAGATTGGATCATGCTAAGTTTGCGTCTGCTTAATTGATTTATGTGGTTTGCATTGGTTTGGTCGACCTTGTGTTTAACACTACTTTCAAAGCTTATAGAAGCGTATATTTGGGTTTCCCTCATTCTAATTCCACTGTAGCATGTTTTTGCATCAACCTAATTTGAATTTGTAAATGAAAATGATGTGTGGCCGACTTTGGATGAGTTTTAAAGTTGAAGATGGTATAAATATAGGCTGAAATGTTTGTGAAGATGCAAGGGAATGCAAGCAAGATAGATGCGAAATAATGTGTATGTGATGCGAGTTTGGGTAGATTAGTATGAAATATAATTTCTAAGTTTCTAGAAGAAGTGAGATAAAGGTGTACTCTATCATTCATTCATTTTTGCATGTGTGTGAGTGAATTATGGTGGAATCTCTATTGCATTGAGATTGTCTTCTCTCTATGAAAAATCTCTTCTATCTTGTTTGTAACTCTATGGCAGTGATTCCTCTGGGTGGTTAACCCTTTGTTGGATAGTGAGTCCCGATCCAAATAGTAATTCCTTTTTTGGCAGTGATCCTTCTTTGGTAGTGAGCCTTTGTAATTATTTTTTATACTCTCTATATTGTGAGTTAATCCTCATTATGGTTTTTTCCTTATTGGGTTTTCCATGTAAATTTGGTGTTCTAGTGTATGTGTGATGTTTTTCAGTTTTTGCCTTTGCACTTAATGGTTAATCATATTAACAAAGTAAAGGATTTATGATTGATCTATTTCTGGTGAAAGTTTTAAAGGTTAAATTTTGTTACAATCGATTCACCCACCCTCTCAGTTGTCTTGTTCAACATAAAACTACATCTAAATTGGTGATGAATTTCCTAATACATAATATCATAACTAAGTCTTTTTCGTTGATAATAATTACTACAAACAATGTCATGTTTTTTGAATAACATGATGTTTCAAACAGTAACCTATAAGGTTGTTATTGGCAAGACTCCATTTGAACTTGTTTATGTAATAGATTTCAAAATATTGACCAGTTTGGGATGACTTGTGCATCAATTGTTGCAAGATGTTGATGAAATAGAAGATACTACAATTTCTAATAGTGTAATCGAACTAATAGAGTTAGACGAAAGAATGAGAGTTGCAAATGAAAAATATTATCACATAAGCAAGCAAAAAAATATCTATTTGATAAGAAGGTACTTACAAGAAAATTCTAGGTTGGATATTTGGTCCTTATGTGGAATGCTAGATATGAAGATAAACATAAAAATGGGAAGTTAAAACATGGTTAGATATGAGATATTAAAGATTGGAGAAATATTAAACTCATTGGGCAACTCTACCTCATATGCATTACCAAAATCATGCCTTTTTACAATCTTGCATGAATCAACCTTCTTCATTTTGAGCTTGTTGTATGCACCCACTGGAAATATTTCTTTTCTCAAATGCACCATCACTTCATCTTGAACCTGAAATTCCTTATGTATCCTCTTCAAATCAACATTATTTTTGTAAGAAAAATTCATTTTTCTGATATGTTTTCTCACCTCATCATGAAAACCCTTCATATGCTCTACAAAATCTTCAACATCAACACTCTTTTTCACATCTTTATCAATCTTATTCAAATATGAAACAAATCTTGGGTTGCTGCCATACACAATTTGAAATGGTGATTTACCTGTGCTTCTATTGATGGAGTTGTTGTAGGAAAACACAGCTTGTGGTAGAATTAAATCCTATCCTTTCGATTTGTCTCCAACCAAGCATCTCAGTAAAATTCCCAAGCTTTTATTCACCACCTCCATTTGACCATCTATTTGAGGATGGTATGCTGAGAAAAACTCTAATTCAGTGTTGAGCTTCTTCCACAAAGTTCTTTAGAAGTAGCCAAAAAACTTAGTATCCCTGTCAGAAAGTATGCTCTTTGGAAGTCCATGAAGTCTTACAACTTCTTTGAAAAAAAAAAATGTAACATTCACCACATCATTATTTTTACGACAAGGGATAAAATGTACCATTTTAGAGAACCTATCTACCACAACAAAAATGGAATCATGTCTTCTTTGTGTCCTTGGTAAACCAAGAACAAAATCCATACTTATATCCTCCCATGGTTTTTTGGCACTAGCAATGGCTGATATAAACCAGTGTTTTGACTCACTCCCCTTTCCACTTGACATACCCTACAACCTTGCACATATTTTCTTACATCTTTTTGCAATTGAGGCCAATAATACTTTTCTCTAACAAGTGCAATAGTATTATCAAAACCAAACTGTCTTTCAATCCTAGCACTATGTTTCTCCTTAATTAAATTTAATCTCATAGAACTTCTTGGAATGTATAATTGGTTACCTTTAAACAACATACCATCTTGGATTGGGTAATTCAATCATTTGGTTCTATTTTCTGCAATAGGCTCTTTGCAAGCCTTCCATGCTTCTCCAAAATCTAAGTCTCCATACATATTCTTGAGTTCATCAAAACCCACAACTTCAACCTGCATTTCAATTAACAAACCTTTTCTTCTACTCAAAGTATCAAAAACTCTGTTAGACTTCCCACTCCTATTTTCCAAAAAAAATGTGTAAGTTTGTAAAAAATCAACCCATTTCATGTTGTTTTGACTCAACTTCCCCTGACTACTCAAGTATTGGAGTGCTTGATGATTGGTATATAAAAAAAATTCTTTGGGCATAAGATAATGTCTCCATTTATTAAGTGCTTGAATGATTGCATAAAAATATTGATGATAAATTGAATACTTTTTCTTAACATTATTTAGCTTCTCACTAAAATATGCAATAGGCTTACCTTCTTGGCTTAAAACAGCCCCAATAGCATTCCCACTTGCATCACAATCCACTTGGAACACCTTGCTGAAATTTGGAAGTACTAGAACAAATTTCATTTTCACTTTACTCTTCAACAAATCAAAGCTCTTCACTCCCCATGTAGTCCAATTGAATTCCTTCTTATCACCCCTCATAGTTTCAGTTAGTGGTACACATATGCTACTAAAAAGTTTGATAAAATTTCTCTAAAAACTTGCTAACCCATGAAATGATCTCACCTTTGTTACACTCCTTGATGTTGGCCATTCTAGAATAGCTCTTAGCTTTTCTGGGTCATTGGATTATTGAATAAAAAAAATCATTTAATGTGGCAAATAAAAACTTGAATGAATTTGAATGTCTTGTAATGTGGGTCATGGTGGAAGGAAAATTCACACATGTTTGATGATTAAACTAAATTCATGTTTCAAGAAGGAAAGGTATGTAATAAAATTGGAAAATATTTGGTTCATGGAGTTCAACAGTTAGTGGAATAGGATGAGGATGAAGATTTTGATTTGCTGATGCAAGTTGTAGCAATATGGGTTTCCCTCAAGAAAGGTAAAGTGAAGGTTTTGGTGGAGAAAGAAGAGGTAAAATTTTATTTTTGTGAAAATGTTGTTGCTAATTTATGTGAGCAAGATAATATTTGTGTAGAAGAATATATTGCAGTAATAAGCACATTAGAGAATGAAAGCATTAAAGTTGTAAGCAAGGAAGAAGGTGAGAAAGTGAATGTTGATTTTTTTTATGAGATGCTCTTTGCATCAATTGATGATTTCTCATTTGATAAAGAGATTTGTATGGATGATAGTTTATTATAGGATGGAAGAGAAGAATATTTTGATTGTGTTAGTGACATTGAACTAGATATAAAGGAGGGAAATGTAAGGGATAAGTATTTTGATTGTGTTACTAATGATGAATTTTCAGCTAAAAATTGCATTTCAAGAGATATAGGAGGGGAGGAACACATGAAGAGACTACATGAAGAGGTAAGAGAGAACATTCATAAAATGAATTTTCAATACAAAACTCATGGTGATTTGAAGAGGAGATACAAAGAGTTCCAAGTTGGTGATGAGGTGATGGTTCATTTGAGAAAAGAGAGGTTTCTAGTGGGAACTCTTGAGAAGTTTGCAACATCAATAAAGGTAAGAACATCAATAGTTTGTTTTTTTTCCCATTTTTGTTAAAACTCTCAACGATTTGACAATCTCAAATTTAATGGATTCATTGCTAAATCTTTTATTTTTGAGTCTTGGGCTTGATGCAGCCTTGTCCACCATTGGATTGTAATAATTCATTTACCCATTTGTTGAATCAAAAATTTTCCAGTTGAACATTGCAATCTTGGATTGGAAATTGTATTGCAAAATTTTGTGTGTGTTGTTGAATGGTGTTTGTGAGCTATTTAATTTAATTTACAACAATTTAAATTATCATAATTAGCTCATACATTAGTGGTATCAAATCCATGAAGTCTAACAGAGTTGTTGATGCCTATTAATCTACCATATTCTAGTCTTGTAATATGGCATGAAGTATGACATTATTGAATAAAAACTTGCATGAATTTGAATGTCTTGTAATGTGGGTCATGGTGGAAGGAAAATTCACATATGTTTGATGATTAAATTAAATTCTTGTTTGAAGAAAGAAAGGTAGGTAATAACATTGTAAAATGTTTGATTCATGGAGTTAAAACGTTAGTGGACATGCACTGGATCTTGGCTTCAGAGACTTGGATGACTTGGCGAGCCTAACAACTTGGGCTCCGATAGTGGGTCCCAAAACTCAGCTCAGAAAATTGAGCCCCAAAGAGTGGGATTGGATCGAGTCCCAAAAAGCAGGCTACAAAAATAGGTCCCAAAAATCGGGCCCCAAAAGTGGGTCCAAAAGTCCTAAATCGGGGGGCTGGGTCATTTTTCTGCCTCATCCTACCGATGTCTGGGATTCAAAAAAATAGCTTATATAGGGGGGTGGTGTCATTCAAGAGGCCCCCCACGGAATCCCATTTTGAAAGACTCGTCCCCACCCTGGAGCTTGAGAGGTGACATATATATATACGTCGGCAACTTGGCGACTTAGACGACTTGGCGAACTTGGCGACTTGAGCGAGTTGGATGACTCAGAAATGCACTGGATCTTGGCTCCGACAACTTGGACGACTTGGTGAACTTGGCAACTTGGGTGACTCGAACAACTCGAACATGCACTGGATCTTGGCTTCGACGGCTTGGACGACTTGGCGAACTACGTGACTTGGGCGATATGAACGACTTGGACATGCACTGGATCTTGGCTTCAGCGACCTGGCGAGCTTAGCAAGTTGGGTGACTTGGACGATTTGGACAGGCACTGGATCTTAGCTTTGGCAACTGGGACGACTTGGCAAGCTTGGCGACTTGGGCGACCTGGACGACTTGGCGAACTCGGCGACTTAGGCGACTTGGGCGACTCAGGCATGCATTGGTTAAGGGTCAAGGGTGCATGGTTTAGGGTCCACGTTCAAGGTTCATGGACCAAGGTCAAGGTCCAGGGTCTAGTATCAAAGGTCTAGGGTTTGGGTTCAGGGTTCAAAGTTTAAGGTTCAGGGTTCAAGGTCCAAGTTCACGGTTCAAGGTCCAGGGTCAAGGGTTAAGGGGTCAGGGTCCATGCTCACGGTTCAAGGTGGGGGGTTCCATCTTTAGGGTTCGAGGTCTGTGGTCCAGGGTCAAGGCTTTGGGTTTAGGTTTGAGTTCAGGATTTAGGATCTGGCTTTAAGGTCTAGGGCTCAAAGTCCAGCCTTCAATGTTCAAGCCTCATGGTTTAGGGTGTAGGGTTCATGGTTCAAGGTCCAAGTTCAGGGTTCAAGGTTCAAGGTCACGGTCTAGGGTTCAGGGGTAAGGGTCAAGGGTCTAGGTTTAGGGATTAGGGTTCAAGGTCCAAATATGGGTCTTGTACCAAAGTCCTATCCGATCAGCTTCATGGTTCAAGGTCGAGGGTGCAGGGTTCTAGGTCCAAGGTCCATGATCAAGGGTCATGGGGTTAGGATTTAGGGTCTGGCTTTAGGGTCCAGGGTTCGGGATTCAATGTTCAAGACTCAGGGTTTGGGGTTCATGGTTCAAGGTCCAAGTTGAGGGTTCAATTCATGGTTTGGGATCCGGGGTCCAAGGTTAAAGGCCAAGGGTTAAGGTTCAAGGGTGCATGGTCTAGGGTCCACGTTCAAGGTTCATGGACCAAGGTCAAGGTCCAGGGTCTATTATCGAAGGTCTAGGGTTCGGGTTCAAGGTTCAAAGTTTAAGGTTTAGGGTTCAGGGTCCAAGTTCACGGTTCAAGGTCCAGGGTCAAGGTCCATGCTCACGGTTCAGGGTGGGGGGTTCCAGGTTCAGGGATCAAGGTCTACGGTCTGGGGTCAAGGCTTCGGGTTTGGGTTTGGGTTCAGGGTCAAGGGTTCAAGGTACTGGGTTTAGGGTCCAGGGTTTGAGGTTCAGGGATTAGAGTTCAGGATTCAAGGTACAAGTTTGAGGTTTAGGTTCTAGGGTCAAGGGTCTAGGGTCTAGGTTCAGGGTTCAGGGTTCAAGGTCCAAGGTCAAGTTCTAGGGTCTAGGGTCAAGTGTCGACCATCAAGGGTTTGTGATCAGGGTTCAAGGTTCAGGGTTCAAGACCTAAGGTCTAGGGTTAGCGTTCAGGGTTTAGGGTTTAAGTTTTAGGGTTCAGGTTCAAGGTTTATTGTCTAAGGTTCATGGTTCGGGTTTCAGGGTTCATGGTCCAAGGTTCAGGGTTTAGGTTCCAAGGTCAAAGGGTTCAACGCATTGGGTTTAGGGTTCAGGTTCAAGGTTTGGGGTCCAAGGTTCAGGGTTTGGCTTTAGGTTCCAGGGTTTAGGGTCGAAGGTTCAGAGTTCAAGGTTCAATGTTCAAGGCTCGAGGTTTAGAGTTCATGGTTCAAGGTCCAAGTTTAGGGTTCATGGTCCAGGGTCCAAGGTTAAGGGTCAAAGGATTAGGGTTTAGGGTCTAGGTTCAGGTTTCAAGGCTTAGGGTTCAAGGTCCAAGGTCCAAGGTCAAGTGCCAAGTGTCGAGGGTGTAGGTTGGATGGTTTGGGGTCAGGGTTCAATTTCCAAGGTCCAGGATTTGGGTTATGGGTTTAAGGTTTAGGGTTCAGGGTCCATGCTCACAGTTCAGCATCCAAGGGTCTAGGTTTAGGGTCCAAGGTTAAGGGTTAAGGGTTCAAGGTCGATGGTCAAGTGTTTGGGGTCCAAGGTTTAGTGTCCATGTTTAGGGCTCAATGTCAAGGGTCTAGGGTCTAGGGTGAAGGTTGAAAGGGTTTAGGGTTCAAGAATCAAGGTTTAGGGTATGGGTTCAGGGTCAGGGGTCCTAGTCTTAGGTTTTAAGGTCTAGGATCCAAGGTTTAGGGTTAAGGGTTTGGGGTCTAGGTTCTAGGTCCAGTGTTCAAGCTCCAAACATGGGTCCCATGAATCGGATCCAAAACTAATGTTCTGAAAGTGGGTCTCGTTCCGAATCCCATCCGATCAGCTTCATAGTTCAAGGTCCAGGGTACAAGGTTCCAAGTTCATGGTCCAGGGTCTAGGGTCTGGCTTTAAGGTGTAGGGTTCGGGGTCCAGGCTTCAATGTTCAAGGCTCATGGTTTAGGGTTTAGGGTTTCGGGTCCATGGTTCGAGGTCCAAGTTTGGGGTTTAGGGTATAAGGTCCAGGGTTAAGGGCCAAGGGTCGACGATCGAGGGTACAGGGTTAAGGTTCAGGGTTCAAGGTCTAGGGTTACTAGTTAAGGGTCACGAGTCCAGGTTTAGGGATCAGGGTTCAGGGTCCAAAATTCATGTTCCAAAATTGGGTCCCGTCTCGAAGTCCCATCCGATCAGCTTCACAGTTTAAGGTCTAGGGCACAGTGTTCCATGTTCAAGGTTTAGGGTCCAGGTTACAGGGTCCAAGGTCCAGGATCAAGGGTCGAGGGTTTAGGGTTCGGGGTCCAAGGTTCAGGGTTTAGGGTCTGGCTTTACGGTCCACGGTTCGGGGTTTAGGCTTCAATGTTCAAGGCTCAAAGTTTAAGGTTTAGGGTTCATGGTTCAAGTTCCAGGGTCTAGGGTCTAGGTTCAGAGCTCATGGTCCAAGGTCAAGGTCCAGTGTCAAGTTTTGAGGGTTGAGGGTACGGGGTCAGGCTTTAGGCTTCAGGGTTGAAGGTTATTGGTTAAGGGTCAAGGGTCCATGTTTGGGGATCGAGGTTTAGGGTGGGGGTTCCACGTCTGGTGTTTAGGGTTCAAATTTTGGGTTCAAGGTTCAGGGTTTAGGGTCCATGTTCACAATTCAGGTTGCATATTCAAGGCTTGGGGTGTAGGGTACAAGGTCCAAGGTCAAGGGTTAAGGGTTAAGGGTCTGGGGTTTGAGGTTCAACTTCATTTTCAAGGTTTGAGGTTCAGGGTTTAGGGTCCAAGATGAGGGATCATGGTTCAAGGTCGAGGGTCAAGTGTTCGGAGTCCAAGTTGCAGGGTCCGTGTTTAGGGTTCACAGTTCAAGGTCGAGGGTCAAGGGTGAAGGTTGAAGGTTTAAGGTTTTAGGGTCAACAATTCAAGGTTCAGAATTAAAGGTCTAAGGTCAACAACCAGGGTTTAAGGTTTAGGGTCCAAGGTGAGGGACCAAGTTCTAGGGTCAAGGGTTCAAGGTCCATGTTCATGGTTCAGGATCTAGGGTCCAAGGTTTAGGGTTTAGGGTCTAAGGTTAAGGGTTCAGGGTTCAAGGTTGATGGTCAAGTGTTTGGGGTCCAAGGTTCAGGGTTTAGGGTTCAAGGTTGAGGGTCAAGTGTTCGGGGTCCAAGGTTCAAGGTCCGTGTTTAGGGTTAAAAGTTCAAGGTCAAGGGTTTAAGGTGAAAGTTGAAGGGTTGAAGGTTTAGGGTCAACGATCCAAGGTCCAAGGTTCAAGGTCTAGAGTTTAGGGTTTAGCCTTCAAGGTCCAAGCTTAGGGTTCAGGGTCTAGGGTTCAAGGTCCAAGCTCTTGGGTTAAGTGTCTGGGGTGCAAGGTTGGGGTTGGGGTTCAGGGTTCAATGTTTAAGGTTCAAGGTTTAGGGTCCAAGTTGAGGGTTCAAGTTCCAGAGTCAACGGTTTAGGGTTCAGGGTCCATGCTCCTGGCTCAAGGTCTGCAGTCCAGGGCTTAGGGTCAAAGGGTCCTGGTTCAGTGTCCAGGGTCCAAGGCTCAGGGTTTAGGGTTCAAATTCAAGTGTTAAGGGTGAAGGGTGAAGGGTGAAGGGTAGGGTTAAGGGTCAAGTTTCAAGGGTTCAAGGTTCAAGGTTTAAGGTTTAGGGTCCAAGGTCCAGGGTGTAGGTTCTAGGGTTCAGGGTCAGGGTTTAGAGTTCAAGGTCTAGGGTTCATGGTTCAGGGTTTAAGGTTCAAGGTTCAGGGTCCAAGTTCAAGGTTTAAGGTCCACGATCAAGGGTTAAGGGTTCCGGGTCAAGGGTTTAGGGTCCATGTTCACGGTTTAGGGTCCAAAAGTGGGCTCCAAAATGGGTCGAGGGGTCAAATTCCAAGTTCAGGGTTCAAGGTTGAGGGTCGAGGGTTCACAGTCCAGGGTCAAGGGTTTAGTGTCCAGGGTTCGGGGTGCATGTTTAGGGTTTAGGGTCTAGGGTGAAGGGTTCATGGTTCAATTTTCAGGGTTCAAGGTCTAAGGTTTAGGGTTTAGTTTCAAGGACTAGGGTGTAACGTTTAGGGTTCAAGGATCAGGGTGGGGTGTTCAAGGTTTAGGGTACTGGGTTTAGGGTTTCAGGTCTGGCTTTAGGCTTTAGGGTTTAATGTTTAAGGCTCAAGGTTTAGGGTTTAATGTCGAGGGTTGAGAGTGCAGGGTCAATGGTTTGGGTTTAGTGTTCGACATCCAAGGTTCACTGTTTTGGGTTTGCTTTCAGGGTTAAGTGTCCAAGTTTCAAGGTACACGGTGGGGGATTCTAGGTTTAGGGTCCACGGTCTAGGTTCAAGGGTGAGGGGTTCGAGGTTCTAGTTTAGGGTTTATCGTGTAGGTTTAGGGTTCAGGGTTCAACGTCTTGGTTTAAGGGTCAGGGGTCAAGGTTTCATGATTCAGGATTCAAGGACCAAGGTTAAGGTTTCAGGGTTCAATGTTCAAGGTTTCAGGTTCAAGGTCAAGGGTCTAGGCTTTAAGGTTTATGGTTTTAGGTTGAGGGTCAAGGGTTCAAGGTCCATGTTTGCAGTTCAAGATCAAGGGTTCAAAGTCCAAGTTTAGGGTTCAAGGTCCAGGGTCCAAGGTTCATGGTCAAGGGTCAAGGGTTTAGTGTTTATGGTTAGGGTTTAGGGTTCAAGGTTGAGGGTCAAGGGTTTGGGGTCCATGGTTCAGGGTCCATATTTAGGGTTTAGGGTCTAGGGTGAAGGGGTCATGGTTCGGGTTTCAAGGTTCAAGGTTCATGGTTTGGGTTTAGGGTCCAAGGTATGAGGTTTAGGGTTCATGATGGTGGGTTCCATGTTCAGGGTTTCGGATCACACTTTAGGCTCCAGAGTTTGGGGTTCAGGGTTCAATGTTCAAGGTCCAAGTTCAGGGTTCAAGGTCTAAGGTCAAGATCTAGGGTCAAGGGTGTAGGTTCTAGGGTTCGGGGCCAGGTTTAAATGTTCAAGGTTCGAGGTCCAGGGTTTAGCGTTTAGGTTTAGGGTTTAGGGTTTAGGGTTTAGGTTTAGGGTTCAGGGTTCAAGGTTTAGGGTCAAGGGTTCAAAGTCCGAAAGTGGGTTCCAAAAAAGGGTCCCAAAATTTGGCTCTAAAAACGAGTCCCAAAATTTGGCTCCAAAAATTGGGCTCCAAAAGTGGGCTATGAAAATCGGGTCCGAAAATAGTTCCCAAAATCGGGCTCAAAAAATGGGTCCCAAAATTGGGCCTTAAAAATTGGGGCTTTTGACCATTTCAAGCGACATCCTACCAATGCCTGGGAATTAGAGAAATAGCTTATGTAAGGGAGTGTAGTGTGCTAAGGGGCCAGGTCAATGCTCCAGGGCGATTCCGGGCTGGGAGCTTGACCCGAGCTGAGTCGACAAGCCGAGTTGGAGGGCAAGTTGAGTCAGGGAGGTGAGCCGAGTTGGAGGGTGAACTGAGTCAGATGGGGAGCCTAGTTGGACGATCCGAGTTGGGCTGAGCTTGGGGTTGAATCGGAGTTTTGGACACGGTTCAGAGCTCAGGTTGGGGAATCTGAGTTGGGACATCCGAGTTGGGAACTCGAGTGCACCCAGCTCGGTGTGAAAAGTTAGAAATCGAGGTGTTTGACTGTTTCTTAGCATCATCCTACCGACGCTTAGGATTCAGAAAAATAGCTTATATAGGGGGGTATGAGTTCTGTTTTGGCTGAGTCAGCATAAGAACTGAGTTGGGAACCAGATTCTGAGGGCCCAGATAGAATGCGATGCCCAGATAGAATGCGATGCGAGTTGGGAACCCGAGCCCGAGGGCCTATAAGGGAATAGATCGACTTGAGGGTGCAAGTTGATGGATTCGTCGGTGTCAAACGAGTCCGATGGTGATGTTGTGCATGTGAAGTGAGCTTGTCACGAAAATTCAGAAATCGGGGGGTTCAGCCGTTCTGGGATGTCATCCTATTGATGTCTGGGATTCAGACAAATAGCTTATATAGGGGGTATGTGTTCTCTTAAGGCCCAGTCAAAATGTGATGCGAGTTGGGAACCTGAGCCCGTGGGCCTAGAAGGGGAACAGATCAGCTTGAGGGCACAACTCGATGGATTCGTCAGTGCCGAATGAGTCCGATGGCAATGTTCTGCATGCAAAGCAAGCTGTTTGCGAAAATTCAAAAATCGGGGGGTTCGGCCATTCTGCGATGTCATCCTACTGATGCCTGGGATTCAGACAAATAGCTTATATAGGGGGTATGTGTTCTCTTAAGGCCTAGTCCGAATGTGATGCGAGTTGGGAACTTGAGCCTGGGGGCCTAAAAGGGGAACAAATCGATAGATTCATTGGTGTCAGACGAGTCCGATGGTGATGCTATGCATGGGAAGTCAGCTCGTTGTGAAAAGTTAGAAATCGAGGGGTTCGGCTGTTCTGCGATGTCATCCTATCAATGCTTGGGATTCGGACAAATAGCTTATATAGGGGTTATGTGTTCTCTTAAGGCCAAGTCTGAATGCAATGCGAGTTGGGAACCCAAGCCCGGGGGCCTAAAAGGGGAACAGATCGACTTGAGGGCGCAAGTCGATGGATGGTTCAGTGCCAGACGAGTCCGATGGCGATGCTATGCATGCAAAGCGAGCTCATTGTGAAAAGTCAAAAATTGGGGGGTTCGGCCATTCTGCGATGTCATCCTACTGATGCCTGGGATTCAGACAAATAGCTTATATAGGGAGTATGTGTTCTCTTATGGCCCAGTCTGAATGCGATGCGAGTTGGGAACCCAAGCCCCTAGGCCTGCAAGGGGAACAAATCGACTTGAGGGCGCAAGTCAATGGATTCGTCGGTGTCGAATGAGTCTAATGGAAATGTTATGCATGCGAAGCGAGTTGTTTGCGAAAATTCAGAAATTGGGGGTTTCGGTCGTTCTTAGCTATCATCCTACCGATGCCTGGGATTTAGACAAATAGCTTATATATGGGGGGTAATTTAGTCGAAAGCTCCCCCTCCTGCGTGACCCCTCTATAGCGTGATCTTGTTGGTGTGCTAACGGATGCATGGATTTGGCACTCAATTTTTTCATCGTGCACCAACATGAGTCATGCTCTATGTGCACACAGGTACCCACCCAGGACACCTCACTTTTTACGCAGGGGCTCTCTAGCATTCTCTAAACGGTCTCGGTATCAGATGCAGCTTAGAATAGGGAACGACACTAGTGGCCACTCCCAACTCTATCGGGACCAAGTAAGGGATGACTCGGGAGCGCTCGTCAAGTAGTTGGGTTGCTTGGACTAGAGCAAACTTCGACTGCCCATGGCTTGGGTGAAAAGTCAGAAATCGGGGGGCTTGGACGTTTCTCGGTGTCATCCTACCAATGCCTACGATTTGAACAAATAGCTTATATAGGGGACATGTGTCATTCGGCTTGACCCCCCTGCTTGCCCCTCATGCCTGACTGTGATGTTGTTCGCATGGATGGATTAGGCAGTCGATTTTAATCGTGCAGCATCATGGTCATGCTTGAGGGGCATGCAAGTCACTGTATACGAATGCATGCAGGACATCGAATTCCTGTGCATTGGCTCCCTCGCCATCCTAGAATGGTGTCAGCATCAGACACAACTCATGAATAATGGTGGCACTAGTAGTCGTTCCAAACTCATCCATGTCGTGGCCAAGTAAGGGACTTCATCGAATACACTGCATAGGAATCCGTTGTCCTACATGAGGTGGCAAGTATGATGATTTTCTCTTCACGAGCAGCTTACTCGGTTGTCCCATTCTTGGAGTTGGATGTCGCGTAATGGACCTAGGAACACTTCGTGTAGGTCCCCACCCAGGAAACTTTATTGCTATGTGGGGGCTCTCTGGCATTCTCCTAATGGTCTCGGTAGCGGATGCAGCTCAGAATAGGGAGAGGCACTGGTAGCCTTTACCCAAATTTTTTGAGACCAAGTAAGGGATGACTCGATAGCCATTGTGTAGTGGTTGGGTGGCTGGGACGGGACCAAATTTTGAATGCCCATGGCTTGGGTGAAAAATTGAGAAATCAGGGGCCTCTAATGTTTCTCGGTGTCATCCTACCGATGCCTGGAATTCAAACAAATAGCTTATATAGGGGACATGTGTCATTTGGCATGTCGCCCCTCCATGCCCCTCAAGCATGACCGTGATGCTATTTGAAAGGATGATGGATTTTTGCGGTCGGATTTAATCGGGCAACATCACAGTCACGCTTGAGGGGTACGTAGGTCGCTTGATATGAGTGCATGCAGGACATCGGATTGCTGTGCGGCAGCTCCCTCACTGTCCTAGAATGGTCTCGGCATTGGACAAAACTCACGAACACGGGCAGCACTGCTAGTTGTTCCAAACTAGTCCATGTCGAGCCCAAGTAAGGGACTTCGTGGGATACACTACATAGGAATCCATTTTCCTGCATGAGGCACAAAGTATGTTGATTTTCTCTTAACGAGCATCTTACTCGGTTTGTCCCATTCTTGGAGTTGGATGTCCCATAACAGACTTAGGAACAGTCCTTGCAAGTTCCCACCTAGGACACTTTATTGCTATGCGGGGGGCTCTCTGGAATTCTCCTAACGGTCTCGGTAGCGGATGCCGCTCAGAATAGGGAGGGGCACTGGTAGCCTTTCCCAAACTTTGCTGGGACTAAGTAGGGGATGACTCAGGAGTGATCGTGTAGTGGCTGGGTGGCTGGGACGGGACCAAATTTTGAATGCCCACGGCTTGGGCAAAAAAGTTGGAAATCGAGGGGCTTGGACATTTCTAGGTGTCATCCTACCAATGCCTAGGATTCAGACAAATAGCTTATATAGGGGAAATGTGTCATTCGGCATGTCCCCCTGCATGCCCCTCAAGTGTGACTATGATGTTGTTCAAACAGATGATGGATTTTGTGGTCGGTTTTAATCGAGCAGCATCACGGTCAAGCTTGAGGGGCACGCAGGACATACGAATGCATGTAGGACATCGGATTGTTGTACGGCAGCTCCCTCGCCGTCCTAGAATGGTATCGGCATTGGAAGAAACTCGTGAACATGAGCGACACTGGTAGTCATTCCAAACTCGTCCATGTCATGCCCAAGTAAGGGACTTCATGGGATATACTGCATAGAATCCATTGTCCTGCATGAGGCGGAAAGTATGTCGATTTTCTCTTAAGGAGCATCTTACTCATTTTGTCCCATTCTCAGAGTTTGTTGTCCCGTAACGGACTTAGGAATAGTCCTTGCAGGTCCCCACACAAGACACTTTATTGCTATGTGGGGGCTCTCTAGAATTCGCCTAACGATCTCGGTAGCGGATGTTGCTCAGAATAGGGAGGGGCACTGGTAGCCTTTCCCAAAATTTGCTGGGACCATGTAAGGGATGACTTGGGAGCCGTCGTGTACCGGTTGGGTGGCTGGGATGGGACCAAATTTCAACTACCCACGGCATGGGCGAAAAAGTCAAAAATCAGGGGGCTTGGACGTTTCTCGGTGTTATCCTACCGATGCCTGGGATTCAGAAAAATAGCTTATATAAGGGACATGTGTCGTTCGGCATGTCCCCCCTGCGTGCCCCTCAAGCGTGACCGTGATGCTTTTCAAACGGATGATGGATTTTGTGGTCGGCTTTAATTGAGCTGCATCACGGTCACGCTTGAAGAGCACACAGGTCGCTCAATACGAATGCATGCAGGACATCGGATTTCTATGCGATGGCTCTCTCCTCATCCTAGAATGGTCGCAGCATCGGACGAAACTAACGAACACAGGTGGCACTATAGTCGTTCCAAACTCATCCATGTCATGCCAAAGTAAGGGACTTCATAGGATACACTGCATAGGAATCCGATGTCCTGCATGAGTCGGCAAGCATGTCAATTTTCTCTTCACGAGCATCTTACATGGTTGTCCCATTCTCTGAGTTGGATGTCACTGAGCGGACTTAGGAACTGTCTGCAAGTCGTACCAGAAATCGGTCGCACCTAGGGGGTAAGTTAGTCGAAAGCTCCCAGTCCTGCGTGCCCCTCTTGCGTGATCTTGTTGGTGTGCAATCAGATGGATTTGTATCTCGGTTTTTTCATCATTCACCAACATGAGTCACACTTTAAAGGTACATAGGTTCCCACCCAGGACACCGAATTACTATGCGAGTGTTGTCTGTCGCATTCTTAGAATGGTCTCGGCATTGGATGCAGCTTGGAATATGGAACGACACTAGTAGCCTATCCCAACTCTGATGGGACCTAGTAAGGGATGATGTGGGAGCCCTCATCTAGCAGTTGGGTTGGCTTGGACGACCAAATTTTGAATGCCCACGGCTTGGGTGAAAAGTCAAAAATCGTGGACATTCTTCATTCAGCTTGCCCCCTACTTGCATCTCAAGCGTGACTGTGATGTTGTTCGAATGGATGGATTTGGTGGTCGGTTTTAATCGTGCAGCATCATGGTCATGCTTGAGGGGCACGCAGGTCACTCGACAGGAATGCATGCAGAATGTTAGATTGATATGTGGTGGCCCCCTCACCATCCTAGAATGGTACCTTCATTGGACACACCTTGCGAATGCGAGCAGCACTGGTAGCTACTCCAGAGCCATCCATGTCATGTCCAAGTAAGGGATTTCATTGGGTACTCGGCATAGGGATCCTATGACCTGCATGAAATGACAAGTATGTCGTTTTGCTCGTCATGAGCATCTTACATGGTTGACCCATTCTTAGAGTTGGATATCCTAGAATAGACTTAGGAATAGTCCGCAAGCCACTCCCCTGAAAGGGAGTGCAAAAGTTGCAATTCGGCTCGTGATTCTCCCACGAGCATTTGAACTTGCCTTCCAGCTTACCCTTCATTAATTGAAGATCCCTCTTGCCTTCCCACCAAGGACACCTGATTGTTATGCAAGGGGCTCTCACTACGTCTCGTAACGGTCTCGACATTGGACGCATTTGCGGGAAATGGATTGGCACTAGTAGCCTTTTCAATTCATCCATGTTAGGTTCTATAGTAGGCAAGCCCTTGTTTAGCTTTTGGGATTGTTCTATATACACCCGACTGCACCTAGGACACTCGACTATTAATGTGTAGGCTCTCTTGGCATCTCAGAATGGGGGTATGGTTTAGACTCATCTCGGGAAGTGATCGGCACTGGTAGCTGATCTAGACTCATCCAAATTGGCTTATGTAAAGAGATTCCTTGGGAGCCTCTGTTTAACTCTCGGGTTGCTTCGGAGGGTGCGCTCCATTTTCCTCCCCATCAAAAACTTTCCCACTCCCTCTTGCCCCCTACCAACTACTACTATGCTCTACTAAAATGCTTGGCTCCACCCCCAATCATTTCAAAGTGTTACTCCCCTTCTGATTTTCTCTTACTCCAAAACCACAACACCCCTGCCGTCTCACTTGAAAACCCATCCTCACTATCACAAGGACACCTGATTGCTATGTAGGGGGCTCTTTTGCATTTTCTGAGGGGTATCAACATTGGACACATCGCAGGAAAAGGGTCGGTACTGGTAGTCGGCTCTAAACTCATCCATGTCGAGCTCCAATTGGATTGTTGGGAGCCCTCTTCTAGCTCCTGGGGTCTCTCCAAATGCCGCACTCTACCTACGACAACCGATTGCAATGCGTGGTGGCTCTCTTGCAATCTTGGAATGGTGTGAAAAGTTGAAAAGTGGTGCGATATTCTCTCTACAAAGAGTGGCATGATGATTGTTGGGGTAATTCGAGTCAGTCGTAGCTTTGGCCTCGGGCCACTAAGATGGCTACCCGGTTTCCTACTCATAAGTCATGTCCGCCCTGTAACAGACTTGACAACATGTAATCGGTCTCATTCTCAATTTTTCCTAGAGGCAATCTTCGAAGCTTTTGGATTTTAGACCCATCACTCAAATTCTCCTCTGTTGAGGACGATTGTGTGCGCTTGTGCTAGTTCCTTGATGGTATTTGCGAAACAACAGTTTGGAATGAGCTCCTCCATTGTGCTCTATAAGGGAGCAGTCAGAGGCTCTCACCTTTATATTCGGTTGGAATTTTCCATACACGTCTATCATAAAGTAGCGTGACATTTTTGATGTTTGGCGGTTGTCTTCAAATGATGTGTTTGTCCAAAAGTGCACGTTACTAGCATTTGTGCCATTGGTTTTTCATCTTTGGCACGTAGCATTGTTGTAATCAAACTTCGTCCCCGAGAATGTGGCGGTCCCTCTTCGAGGCAAAAGCCTGTTCACATTGGTCCGGCGGTCATGGGCGGCTCGGAGACCCCATGTTGGGTACGTGTAAATGTCCCTTGCAAGGTTGCACGTCACCATGCTCCGGCCCATGTAGGTGTTCTATGTTCATTGAGCTACATTTTTCATGGATGATTTGTGCCCCAAGGCCTTGCTCTGAGGGGGATTTACTTATGCTAGTCGAGGCAGGATTTGTCCTTGTGGGGTGCGCCACAAAAAGTGCGTAGGGGGCATATACCTGGGAAATGGATGTCCTTGAGTGGCCTTACTCGGTCGTGTGCAGGGTGCATTCTCTCACGGCATGACTGTCGCGAGCATGAGCGACTTTGAGTCTCTCGGGTAAAGGGTTTTGTATGGGATATTCTTCCAAGGTTCCTGTGAACCGAAGCTCCTTGTGGTCATGCTCTGGCCCATGTAGGTTGGTATCTGTTTCCCTCGGGGGGCTGCATGCATTAGCTGTGGAGGATGGTTACCGAAGTCGTGCCCGGAATGGAATGATTTATGTTGGCTGAGACATGCTTGTCCATGTGGGTTGCACCACCACATGTGCATAGGGGGTATATACCTGGGAAATGGATGCTCTTGAGCGGTCTTATAATAGAGGTGGCCGCGTGCACGGTGTTGTCCGTCCGGGTAGGCATGTCGCGAGCAGGGATGACTGGGGGTCATTCGGGTAAAGGGCTCTGTATGAGATGTTCTTCGTAGGTGCTTGTGAACCGAGGCTCTTTCCCATCGCTCTTTGACTTGCGTGGATCTTTTATACGTAGCTCGATGTTCTTCGTTGGCACTTGGAAACATAACTCTTGTCAAGGAGAATTTTTTTTGTGGTGGTCGAGATTGGCTTGTTTTTGTGCGGGTGCATCACTCCAAGCGTGTCCAGGGCATATGCCTGGGAAATGGATGTCTCTGAGTAGCCTTAGAATTGAGGTGGCTGCATGCGCAATGCACTCTCTATAGACCCGCCTTTCGCGAGTAGGGGCGTCTTTGAGAGTTTCGGGTAAAGGGCTCTGTATTGGATGTTCTTCTCAGGTGCCTATGAATCGAAGCTCTTTGCCGTCACTCTCTGGCTTTTGCTTAGATGATTTTCTCATGCAGGGGCACCCTGCCTCTTTCGAGCTACAAGTGGATTTTGTTCGATTGCAAGGATGCGCTGATGCTTACCTTTTTGGTTTCCCATGTGGGTGGGTCCGCACGCTGCCTCTAGTAGGCCTACAGCGGCCCGTCCGTGGCTCGAAGCTACCTGGTCGATCCTTCCATTAGTCAAATGCTTGTCGCAAATATTAAGCCATTCATGTCTAAGTATGAACTATTTCAGACTGTGAAACTATGAATGGCTCATTAAATTAGTTATAGTTTGTTTGATGGTACTTTGCTACTCAGATAACCTTAGTAATTCTAGAGCTAATACGTGCACCAAATCTCAACTCTTGGAAGGGATGCATTTATTAGATAAAAGGCTGGCGCGGGCTCGTCCGCTACTCCGGTGCTTCATGATAACTCGACGGATCGCATGACCTTTCTGTCGACGACGCTTCATTCAAATTTCTTCCCTATCAAATTTTAATGGTAGGATAGAGGCCTACCATGGTGGTGACAGGTGATGGAGAATTAGGGTTCGATTCCAGAGAGGGAGCCTGAGAAACGGCTACCACATCCAAGGAAGGCAGCAGGCACGCAAATTACCCAATCCTGATACGGGGAGGTAGTGACAATAAATAACAATATTGGGCTCATCGAGTCTGGTAATTGGAATGAGTACAATCTAAATCCCTTAATGAGGATCCATTGGAGGGAAAGTCTAATGCCAGCAGCCATGGTAATTCCAGCTGCAATAGCGTATATTTAAGTTGTTGCAGTTAAAAATCTCATAGTTGGACCTTGGGTCGTCATGGTCGGTTCGTCTACTTGGTGTGCACTGCTCCTCACATCCCTTCTGCCGGCAGCGCGTTCCTAGCCTTAATTGGCTAGGTCACGGTTCCGGCGCTGTTACTTTGAAAAAATTAGAGTGCTCAAAGCAAGCCTACACTCTGAATACATTAGCATGGAATAACGTGATAGGAGTCTGGTCTTGTTCCGTTGGCCTTTAGAATCGGAGTAATGATTAATAGGCACTGTTGGAGGCATTCGTATTTCATTGTCAGAGGTGAAATTCTTGGATTTATGGAAGACGAACCACTGCGAAAGCATTTTCCAAGGATGTTTTCATTAATCAAGAACAAAAATTGGGGGCTTGAAGACGATCAGATAGCGTCCTATTCTCAACCATAAACGATGCCGACCAGGGATCGGCAGATGTTGCTCTAAGGACTCCGCCAGCACCTTCTGAGAAATCAGAGTGTTTGGGTTTCGGGGGGAGTATGGTCGCAAGGTTGAAACTTAAAGGAATTGACATAAGGGCACCACCAAGAGTGGAGCCTGCGGCTTAATTTGACTCAACACGGGGAAACTTACCATGTCCAGACATAGTAAGGATTGATAGATTGAGAGCTCTTTCTTGATTCTATGGGTGGTGGTGCATGGTTGTTCTTAGTTGGTGGAGCAATTTGTCTAGTTAATTCTATTAATGAACGAGACCTCAGCCTGCTAACTAGCTACGCAGAGGTTCCCCTTCATGTCCAACTTCTTAGAGGGACTATGGCCTCCTAGGCCATGGATGTTTGAGGCAATAACAGTTCTGTGATGCCCTTAGATGTTCTGGGCCACATGCGCACTACACTAATGCAACCAACAAGTTTTTCTCCCTGGACTGAAAGGTTCGGGAAATCTTGCCAAATTGCATCATGATGGGGATAGACCATTGCAATTATTGATCTTCAATGAGGAATTCATAGTAAGTGCAAGTCATCAACTCGCATTGACTATGTCGCTGTGCTTTATGCACACCACCTGTCGCTCCTACCGATTGAATGATCTGGTGAAGTGTTCGGATCATGCCGATGATGGCGGTTCCTGTCGGTGATGTAGCAAGAAGTTCATTGAACCTTATCATTTAGAGGAACGAGAAGTCGTAACAAGCTTACCGTAGGTGAACCTGCAGTAGGATCATTATCGATTCGGGCCCTTGAATCATGTAGGGGAGGAGGCGAGTCTGGCATGTCAGACTCATTCCTTTCCCGACCCTCACTCTCGACGACGTGTGGATAGTCTAACCTCGTCCGCTGGTTCTGCATTGTCGGTTTCGAGGAGATTGAAGCCCGCAGTCGGGTGCGTGTGCTTTGGTGTGGCAAGACCCAGGGTCCGCTTTTGATTGTAATGGGTGCATCTCGGCAATGTGCATCACCGGGGGGTCTTGCCCTATTGCAATAGGAAGAGGCTTGAGTCTTTCCCACGCCGAAGCCGCATGCCTCAGCTGCATGTGTGACACTATGCCAAGGATCTGTTGCCTCGACGACAGCCAGTCGGGACTGCCGCAACCCCCCCCATTGCATCGCCTAGGGGACAATATGTTTGTTGGTGTGAGTACTTTGCTATGGATGAGTGCACTCGTGAGATTCGCGAGGCAGGACCCCACGTTTACCTGCACGGTCCTCTCCAGATGGCGTCCACTTGAGCGATACGATGGGGCGGGGACACGTCATTCCCAAACGGCCCCTTTGAGGGAGGCATCGCCTCTCGACTTCAGGGGTGTTGGTGAATTGATTGCATCAACACCCTACACATCGGTGCAACCCGCACCAAGAAATCTAAAGATTGGAGCATGGCTTGAATGCCTTGAGCATTTTGGTCACCAGAATATATGAAAATTAAAACATGACTCTCAGCAACGGATATCTTAGCTCTTGCCATAATGAAGAATGTAGCGAAATGCGATACTTAGTGTGAATTGCAGAATCCTGTGAATCATCGAGTCTTTGAACGAAAGTTACGCCCGAGGCTTCGGCCGAGGGCACGTCTGCTTGTGTGTTGCACTTCAAAATTTCCCTCTCGAACGAAGGAGCGGAGATGGTCATCCGTGCCCAACAGAGGTCCAGTCGGCTGAAATGAGCATGAGGTTCGTTGCCTTGTCGTGTCGAGCGGTGGCCTATGTGGGTCGGCGTTGCTTTCCGCGAGGCAGACAAGGCCAAGATTTGATCTTTAGTTTGGCTGCGGTGGCCCACCATTGTGTAGGCATGTTGGGTCCCTATCGCATCCCCATGTTAGGCATGAATACCCACTAAGTTTAAGCATATCACTAAGTGGAGGAAAAGAAACTTACTAGGATTCCCCTAGTAATGGCGAGCAAATTGGGAAGGGCCGAGCATGAAAATCGGCGCCTTCGCCTATTGAGGAGCGAAGCGTGCACCTATGGTGGGCCCTTGGGCACCTGTGTGCTTGTGGCATTGGTCAGTGGGCTTTCCATCTAACCCATCTTGAAACACGGACAACGAGTCTAACATGTGTGCGAGTTGGCATGTTGGGAAACCCGTGAGGTGCAAGGAAGCTGAATGGAAAGATCCCCTCTTGGGGGGTGCACCGCCGACCGACCTTGATCTTCTGTGAAGGGTTCGAGTGTGAGCACACCTGTTGGGACTTGAAAGATGGTGAACTATGCCTGAGCAAGGTGAAGCTAGAGGAAACTCTGGTGGAGGGCCACAACAATACTGACATGCAAATTGTTCGTCTGACTTGGGTATAGGGGCGAAAGACTAATTGAGCCGTCTAGTAGCTGGTTTCCTTCAAAGTTTCCCTCAGGATAGCTAGAGATCATGTGCGAGTTTTATCGGGTAAAGAAAATGATTAGAGGCATCAGGGGCGTAACGCCCTCGACCTATTCTCAAACTTTAAATAGGTAAGGTGGCACGATTGCTCCATTGAGCCGCGCCATGGAATTGCGAGCTCCAAGTGGGCCATTTTTGGTAAGCAGAACTGGTGATGCGGGATGAACTGAAAGCTGAGTTATGGTGCCAAATTGCACACTAACCTAGATCCCACAAAGGGTGTTGGTTGATTAAGATAGCAGGACGGTGGTCATGGAAATCAAAATCTACTAAGGAGTGTGTAACAACTCACCTGCCAAATCAACTAGCCCCGAAAATGGATGGCGCTGAAGCGCACAACCTATACTCAACCATCGGGGCAAGTGCCAAGCTCCGATGAGTAGGAGGATGCGGGGGTTGTTACAAAACCTTGGGCATGAGCCTGGGTGGACCGACCCCTGGTACAGATCTTGGTGGTAGTAGCAAATATTCAAATGAGAACTTTGAAGACTGAAGTGGGGAAAGGTTCCATGTGAAGAACACTTGGACATGGATTAGTCGATCCTAAGAGATGGGGAAGCCATGTTTCAAGGGCGCACTTTGCGCGATCATCGAAAGGGAATCAGGTTAATATTCCTGAACCGGGACGTGGCAGCAGATGACAACATTAGGAAATCTGGAGATGTCAACGGGGGCCTCAGGAAGAGTTATATTTTCTTTTTAACAGCCTGCCCACCCAAAAATCGGTTCAACAAAAGATAGGGTCTAGCGGCTGGAAGAGCACCACACGTCCCGCGGTGTCCGGTGCGCCTTCGACGTCCCTTGAAAATTTTGAGGACCGAGTACCATTCATGCCCAATCGTACTCATAACCACATTAGGTCTCCAAGGTGAACAACCTCTGGTCAATAAAAAATGTAGGTAAGGCAAGTTGGCAAAATGGATCCGTAACTTCGGGAAAAGGATTGGCTCTGAGGGCTAGGCCTAGGGGTCTGCGCCCCAAACCCATGGGCTATTGGTGGCCTGTCTGAGCTACTACCACTACGAGGGTGGGCCGTCATGTGTTGATAGGGCGATGGACGCAGGACGCTCCTTCGCAGGGGCTTTCCCTAGGCGGTGAATAGCTGACTCAGAATTGGTACGGACAAGGGGAATCTGACTGTTTAATTAAAACAAAGCATTGTGATGGTCCCTGCAGACGCTGATGCAATGTGATTTATGCCCAGTGCTCTGAATGTCAAAGTGAAGAAATTCAACCAAGCGCGGGTAAACAGTGGGAGTAACTATGACTCTCTTAAGGTAGCCAAATGCCTCGTCATCTAATTAGTGATGCACATGAATGGATTAATGAGATTCCCACTGTCCCTATCTACTATCTAGCGAAACCACAGCCAAGGGAATGGGCTTGGCGAAATCAGCGGGGAAAGAAGACCCTGTTGAGCTTGACTCTAGTCCGACTTTGTGAAATAACTTGAGAGGTGTAGAATAAGTGGGAGGTGTTTTGGTGCAAGTGAAGTACCACTACTTTTAACGTTATTTTACTTATTCCGTGAGGCAGAGATGGGGCAATGCCCCTATTTTTGGCATTAAGGTGCGCTTAGGCGTGCCGATCCAGGTGGAAGACATTGTCAGGTGGGGAGTTTGACAAGGGCTGCACATCTGTTAAAAGATAACGCAGCTGTCCTAAGATGAGCTCAACGAGAACATAAATATCATGTGGAACAAAAGGGTAAAAGCTCATTTGATTTTTATTTTCAGTATGAATACAAACCGTGAAAGCGTGGCCTATCTTGGCTTTGGTGGCTTGGATGACTTGGCGAACTATGTGACTTGGGCAATATGGACGACTTGGACATGTATTGGATCTTGGCTTCGGCGACTTGGACGATTTGGAAAAGCACTGGATCTTGGCTTTGGCGACTGGGATGAATTGGCGAGCCTGGCGACTTGGGTGACCTGGACGACTTGGCGAACTCGACAACTTGGGTGACTTGGGCGACTCGGGCATGCACTGGATCTTGGCTTCGGCGACTTGGATGACTTGGCGAACTCTGAGCCTTGGGCGATATGGATAACTCGGACATGCATTAGATCTTGGCTTTGGTGACTTGCACAACTTGGTGAACTCAGCGACTTGGGCGACTTGGACAACTCAGACATGCACTGGATCTTGGCTTCGACGACTTGGACGGACTAGTGAGCTTGGCTTCAGCAACTTGGATGACTTGGCAAGCTTGGACATGCACTAGATCTTGGTTCGGTGACTTAGACAACTTGGACATGCACTAGATCTTGGCTTCAGCGATATGGACGACTGGGACATGCACTGGATCATGGCTTTGGCAACTTGGACAACCTGGCGAGCTTGGTGACTTGTGCAACTTGGAGGACTTGGATAGGCACTATATCTTGAATTCAACGAATTGGATGACTTGACGAGCTTGGGTGACTCAAACGACTTGGACACATGCTGGATCTTGGATTTGGCGACTTGGATGACTTGGCAAGCTTCAAGAATTGGGCGACTTGTATGAATTGGATAGGCATTAGATCTTGGCTTCACCGACTTGGTTGACTTGGCAAGCTTGGTGACTTGGACGTGCACTCAATCTTGTCTTCAACGACTTGGACAACTTGGTGAGCTTGGCGATTTGCACGACTTGGCAAGCCTGGTGACTTGGGCGACTTGGATGACTTGGACATGCACTAGATCTTGGCTTCGGTGACTTGGACATTCACTGGATCTTGGCTTCGGAAACTTGGACGACTTGGCGAGCCTAGCGACTTGGGCTCCGATAGTGGGTCCCGAAACTCACTACGAAAATCAAGCCCAAAAGAGTGGGACTGGATTGAGTCCCAAAAAGTAGGCTTAAAAATTAGGTCCCAAAAATCAGGCCCCAAAAGTGGGTTCAAAAGTCCTAAATCAGGGGGCTAGGTCATTTTTCTGCATCATCCTACTGATGTCTGGGATTCAGAAAAATAGCTTATATAGGGGGGTGGTGTCATTCGAGAGGCCCCCCACAGATTCCCATTCCGAAAGACCCGTCCCCACCCTGGAGATTAAGAGGTGACATATATACATATACGTCGGTGACTTAGCGACTTGGACGACTTGGCGACTTGGGCAAGTTGGATGACTCAGACATGAACTCGATCTTGGCTCCAATGACTTAGACGACTTGGTGAACTCGATGAATTGGGTGACTTGGACAACTCGAACATGCACTGGATCTTGGCTTCGGCGGCTTGGATGACTTGGCGAACTACGCAACTTGGGCAATATGGACGACTTGGACATGCATTGGATCTTGGATTCGGTGACTTGGTGAGCTTGGCGAGTTGGGTGACTTGGACGTTTTGGACAGGCACTAGATCTTGGCTTTGCCGACTGGGACGACTTGGCAAGCTTGGTGACTTGGGTGACTTGGACGACTTCGCGAACTCAACGACTTGGGCGACTCAGGTATGCACTAGATCTTGGCTTCGGCGACTTGGACGACTTGGTGAACTCTGTGACCTGGGTGATATGGACGACTCAGATATGCACTGGATCTTGGCTTCAGTGACCTGGATGACTTGGTGAACTCAGCGACTTGGGCAACTTGGATGACTCAGACATGCACTGGATCTTGGCTTCGGCAACTTGGACGATGTGGTGAGCTTGGCTTCGGCAACTTGGACGACTTGGTGAGCTTGGACATGCACTAGATCTTGGTTTGGCGACTTGGACCACTTGGACATGCACTGGATCTTGGCTTTGGTGACTTGGACAACTGGGACATGCACTGGATCTTGGCTTTGGCAACTTGGACAACCTAGCGAGCTTGGCGACTTGCGCGACTTGGAGGACTTGGATAGGCACTATATCTTGGATTCGACGAATTGGACAACTTGGTGAGCATGGGCGACTCAGACAACTTGGACACGCGCTGGATCTTGGCTTCAGTGACTTGGATGACTTGGTGAGCTTCGCGACTTGGGCGACTAGTATGAATTGGATAGGCACTAGATCTTGGCTTCGCTGACTTGGATGACTTTGCGAGCTTGGCAACTTGGACATGCACTTGATCTTGGCTTTGACGACTTGGACAACTTAGCGAGCTTGGCAATTTGGGAAACTTGGCGAGCCTGGTGACTTGGCCGACCTGGACGACTTGGACATGCATTGGATCTTGGCTTCAGTGACTTGGATGACTTGGACATGCACTGGATCTTGGCTTCGGTGAATTGGACATGCACTAGATCTTAGCTTCGGAGACTTGGACGACTTGGCGAGCCTGGCGACTTGAGCTCCAATAGTGGGTCCTCAAACTTGGCTTCGAAAATCGAGCCCCAAAGAGTGGGACTGGATTGAGTCCCAAAAAGCAGGCTCCAAAAATAGGTCCTAAAAATTGCGCACCAAAAGTGGCTCCAAAAGTCCTAAATTGGGTGGCTAGGTCATTTTTCTGTGTCATCCTACCGATGTTTAGGATTCAAAAAAATAGCTTATATAAGGGGTTGGTGTCATTCGAGAGGCCCCCCACGGATTCCCATTCTGAAAGACCCATCCCCACCCCAGAGCTTGAGAGGTGACATATATATATATATACATCGGCGAGTAGGCGACTTGGACGACTTGGCGACTTGGGCGAGTTGGACAACTCGGACATGCACTGGATCTTGGCTCCGGTGACTTGGACGACTTGGCGAACTCGGTGACTTCGGCGACTTGGATGATTCGAACATGCATGTGATCTTGGATTCGGTGGCTTGGATGACTTGACGAACTATGTGACTTGGGCGATATGGATGACTTGGACATGCATTGGATCTTGGCTTCAATGACTTGGATGATTTGGATAGGCACTAGATCTTGGCTTTGGCGATTAGGATGACTTGGCGAGCTTGGTGACTTGGGCGACCTGGACGACTTGGCGAACTGACTTGGGTGACTTTGGTGACTCGGGAATGCACTAGATCTTGGCTTTGGCGACTTGGATGACTTGGTGAACTCCACGACTTGGGTGATATGGACGACTCAGACATGCACTGGATCTTGGCTTCAGCGACTTGGACGACATGGCGTACTTGGCAACTTGGGCGACTTAGAAGATTTAGACATGCAGTGGATATTGGCTTCGGCGACTTGCACAACCTGGCGAGCTTGGATTTGGTGACTTGGATGACTTGGCGAGCTTAGACATGCACTAGATCTTGGTTTGGTGACTTGGACAACTTGGACATGCATTGGATCTTGGCTTCGGCAACTTGGACGAATGGGACACGCACTGGATCTTGGCTTTGGCAACTTGGACAACCTGGCGAGCTTGGCGACTTGCACGACTTGGAGGACTTGGACATGCACTATATCTTGGATTCGGCGAATTGGATGACTTGGCAGGCTTGGGTGACTTGAACGACTTGGACATGCACTAGATCTTGGCTTCAGCAATTTGGATGACTCAGCGAGCTTCACGACTTGGGCGACTTGTATGAATTGGATAGGCACTGGATTTTGGCTTCACCGACTTGGATGACTTAGCGAGCTTGGCAACTTGGACGTGCACTTGATCTTTCCTTCGACGACTTGGATGACTTGGCGAGCTTGGTGATTTGGGCGACTTGGCGAGCCTAGCGACTTGGGTGACTTGGATGACTTGGACATGCACTGCATCTTAGCTTCGGCAACTTTTACGACTTGGACATGCACTGGATCTTGGCTTCAGTGACTTGGACATGCACTGGACATGCACTGGATCTTGTCTTCGGTGACTTGCGCAACTTGGACAACCTGGAAAGCTTGGTGACTTGCGCAGCTTGGAGGACTTGGACAGGTACTATATCTTGGATTCGGTGAATTGGACGACTTGGCGAGCTTGGGTGACTCAGACGACTTGGACACATGCTGGATCTTGGCTTCAGTGACTTGGATGACTTGGCGAGCTTCACGACTTGGGTGACTAGGATGAATTGGATAGGCACTGGATCTTGGCTTCGCTGACTTGGATGACTTGGCGAGCTTGGCGACTTGGATGTGCACTCGATCTTGGCTTTGACAACTTGGATGACTTAGTGAGCTTGTTGATTTGGGAAAATTGGTAAGCCTGGCGAGTTGGGCGACTTGGATGACTTGGACATGCACTAGATCTGGGCTTTGGTGACTTAGACAACTTGGACATGCACTGGATCTTGGCTTTGGTGAATTGGACATGCACTAGATCTTGGCTTCAGAGATTTGGACAACTTGGCGAGCCTGGCGACTTGGGCTCCAATAGTGGGTCCTGAAACTTGGCTTTGAAAATCGAGCCCCAAAGAGTGGGATTGGATTGACTCCCAAAAAGCAGGCTCCAAAAATAGGTCCCAAAAATTGGGCCCCAAAAGTGGCTCCAAAAGTCCTAAATTGGGGGGCTGGGTCATTTTTATGCATCATCCTACCGATGTCTAGGATTCAGAAAAATAGCTTATATAAGGGGGTGGTGTCATTCGAGAGGCCCCCCATGGATTCCCATTCTGAAAGACCCGTCCCCACCCTAGAGCTCGAGAGGTGACATATATATATATATATATATATATATATATATATATATATATATATATATATCAGTGACTTGGTGACTTGGGCGAGTTGGACGACTCGGACATGCACTGGATCTTGGCTCTAGTGACCTGGATGACTTGGCGAACTCGGCGACTTGGGCGACTTGGATGACTCGAACATGCACTAGATCTTGGCTTCGGCGGCTTGGACGACATGACGAACTATGCGACTTGGGCAATATGGACGACTTGGACATGCACTGGATCTTGGCTTTGGCAACTTGGACAACCTGGGGAGCTTGGCGACTTGCGCGACATGGAGGACTTGGAAAGGCACTATATCTTGGATTCGGCGAATTGGACGACTTGGCGAGCTTGGGCAACTCGGATGACTTGGACACGCGCTGGATCTTGGCTTCGGTGACTTGGATGACTCGGCGAGCTTCGTGACTTGGGCGACTTGTACGAATTGGATAGGCACTAGATCTTGGCTTAGCCGACTTGGATGACTTGGCGAGCTTGGTGACTTGGATGTGCACTCGATCTTGGCTTCGACGACTTGGACGACTTGTCGAGCTTGGCGATTTGGATGACTTGGTGAGCCTGGTGACTTGGGCGACTTGGATGACTTGGACATGCACTGGATCTTGGCTTCAATGACTTGGACGACTTGGACATGCACTGGATCTTGGCTTTGGCGACTTGGACATGCACTAGATCTTGCCTTCGACGAATTGGATGACTTGGCGAGCTTGGCGACTTGGGCTCTGATAGTGGGTCCTGAAACTGAGCTTCGAAAATTGAGCCCCAAAGAGTGGGACTAGATTGAGTCCCAAAAAGTAAGCTCCAAAAATAGGTCCAAAAAATTGGGCCCCAAAAGTGGGTCCAAAAGTCCTAAATCAGGGAGCTGGGTCATTTTTCTGCGTCATCCTATTGATGTCTAGGATTCAGAGAAATAGTTTATATAGGGGAGTGGTGTCATTCGAGAGGCCCCCCACGAATTCCAATTCTGAAAGACCCATCCCCACCCCGGAGCTCGAGAGGCGACATATATATATACGTTGGCGACTCGGTGACTTGGACGAGTCGGACATGCACTGGATCTAGGCTCCAGAAACTTGGACAACTTGGTGAACTTGGCGTCTTGGGTGACTTGGACGACTCGAGCATGCACTGGATCCTGGCTTCTGCGGCTTGGATGACTTGGAAAACTACATGACTTGGACGATATGGATGACTTGGACATGCATTGCATCTTGGATTCGCAACTTGCCGAGCTTGGCAAGTTGGGTGACTTGGACGATTTGTACAGGCACTGGATCTTGGCTTTGGCGACTCGGACGACTTGGCGAGCTTGGCGACTTGGGTGACCTAGACGACTTGTCTAACTTGGCGACTTGGGTGACTTGGGTGACTCGAGCATGCACTGGATCTTGGCTTCGGCGACCTGGACGACTTGGCAAACTCCGCGACTTGGGCGATATGGACGACTCGGACATGCACTGGATCTTGGCTTCAGCGACTTGGACGACTTGGTGAACTCGGCGACTTGGGAAAATTGGACGACTCAGACATGCACTTGATCTTGGCTTCGGTGACTTGGACGACCTAGCGAGCTTGGCTTCGGTGACTTGGATGACTTGGCGAGCTTGGACATGCACTAGATCTTGGTTCAGTGACTTGGACGACTTGGACATGCACTAGATCTTGGCTTCGACGACTTGGACGACTGGGACATGCGCTGGATCTTGGCTGTGGCAACTTGGACAACCTGGCGAGCTTGGTGACTTGCGTGACCTGGAAGACTTGGACAGGCACTATATCTTGGATTCGATGAATTGGACGACTTGGCAAGCTTGGGCGATTTAGATGGCCTCAACATGCGCTAGATCTTGGTGAGCTTAGCAACTTGGGCAACTTGTACGAATTGGATAGGCACTAGATCTTGGCTTCATTGACTTGGATGACTTGGCAAGCTTGGCGACTTGGACGTACACTCAATCTTGGCTTCGATGACTTCGATGACTTGGCGAACTTGGCAATGTGGGCGACTTGGCGAGCCTGGCGACTTGGGTGACTTGGACCACTTGGACATGCACTGGATCTTGGCTTCGGCGACTTTGACATGCACTGGCTCTTGCCTTCAGAGACTTGGACGACTTGGTGAGCCTGCCAACTTGGGCTCCGATAGTGGGTCTCAAAACTCGGCTTCGAAAATTGAACCCCAAAGAGTGGGACTGGATTGAGTCCAAAAAATTGGGCCCCAAATGTGGGTCCAAAAGTCCTAAATTGGGGGCTGGGTCATTTTTCTGCGTCATCCTACCGATGTCTGGGATTATGAAAAATAGCTTATATAGGGGGGTGGTGTTATTCAAGAGGCCCCCCACGGATTCCCATTTCGAAAGACCTGTCCCCACCCCGGAGCTCAAGAGGTGACATATATATATATATATATGTCAGCGACTTGGCGACTTGGATGACTTGGCAACTTGGGCGAGTTGGACGACTCAAACATGCACTGGATCTTTGCTCCAACGACTTGGACGACTCAAACATGCACTGGATCTTGGCTTCGGCGGCTTGGACGACTTGGTGAACTATGCAACTTGGGTGATATGGATGACTTGGACATGCATTGGATCTTGGCTTCGGCAACTTGGCAAGGTTGGTGAGTTGGGCGACTTGGATGATTTGGACAAGCACTGGATCTTGGCTTTGGCAACTGGGACAACTTGGCGAGCTTGGCGACTTGGGCGATCTGGACGACTTGGAAAACTCGGTGACTTTGGAAACTTGTGTGACTCGAGCATGCACTAGATCTTGGCTTCGGCGAGGGCGGGCCATCGCGTGTCGATCGAGTGATGGACACAGGACGCTCCTTTGCGGGGGCTTTCCCTAGGCGATGAACAGCTGACTCAGAACTGGTACAGACAAGGGGAATCCGACTATTTAATTAAAACAAATCATTGTGATGGTCCCTGCAGATTCTGATGCAATGTGATTTCTGCCCAGTGCTCTAAATGTCAAAGTGAAGAAATTCAACCAAGCACGGGTAAATAGCGGGAGTAACTATGACTCTCTTAAGGTAGCCAAATGCCTCGTCATCTAATTAGTTACATGCATGAATGGATTAACAAGATTCCCACTGTCCCTATCTACTATCTAGCAAAACCATAGCCAAGGGAATGGGCTTGGTGGAATTAGTGGGGAAAGAAGACCCTATTGAGCTTGACTCTAGCCACATTTGTGAAATGACTTGAGAGGTGTAGAATAAGTGGGAGCCATTTCGGTGCAAGTGAAATACCACTACTTTTAACATTATTTTACTTATTCCGTGAGGTGGAGATGGGGCAATGCCCCTGTTATTGGCCTTAAGGTGCGCTTAGGCGCGCCGATCTGGGCGGAAGACATTGTCAGGTGGGGAGTTTGGTTGAGGCGACACATCTGTTAAAAGATAACGCAGGTGTCCTAAGATGAGTTCAATGAGAACATAAATCTCGTGTGGAACAAAAGGGTAAAAGCTCATTTGATTTTGATTTTCAGTATGAATACAAACTGTGAAAGTGTGGCCTATCGATCCTTTAGACTTTCAGAATTTGAAGCTAGAGGTGTTGGAAAAGTTACCACAAGGATAACTGGCTTGTGGCAGCCAAGCGTTCATAGCGACGTTGCTTTTTGATCCTTCAATGTCGGCTTTTCCTATCATTGTGAAGCAGAATTCACCAAGTGTTGGATTGTTCACCCACCAATAGGGAACATGAGCTGGGTTTAGACCATCGTGAGACAGGTTAGTTTTACCCTACTGATGATCAGCGCCATGATAGTAATTCAAATTAATATGAGAGGAACCGTTGATTCACACATTTGGTCATCGCGCTTGGTTGAAAAGCTAGTGGTGCGAAGCTATCGTGTGTCAGATTATGACCGAACTCCTCTAAGTCAGAATCGACGCTAGATTTAGCACATTTCTCTCTCCAGCCGCATCGTGACCCGCAGTAGGGGTGCTCTTGCACCCCCAGGGGCCCGTGTCATTGGCTATCTTCGATCGGCACAACAACTTGGTCAGAGCAACTTTGGATAACAATTTCAAGTGGTCGGCAAGAAGAATCTTTTGTAGACAACTTAAATAAGCGATGGGGTATTGTAAGTGGTAGAGTGGCCTTGTTGCCATGATCCACTAAGATTCAGCCCTCTGTTGCCCCGATTCATAACACCTTTGGCTCTGTTGTAGGTGGGGTTTTGGTGTGCACCCCATTGGGCTGCATTATTCTAACAAGTGCTTATGCGTGGTTGGATTTATGGAATGCTTTTTCCTTGGTTGTGTTTCTAGTGCCTAAGTGGGGTTCTTGATGCCTTGGTGGGGTTGGGGAGTCCCTCCACAAGTCCGAAGTGGGGTTGGGGTTTCCCCTTCCCAGGTCTGAAGTGGGGTTGGGGTTTACCCTTGCCAAGTTCCCAATGCCTTGGTGGGTTTTGGGTTTCCTTTCACCGTGTCCAAAGTGGGGTTCTCAGTACCTATGTGGGGTGGGGGTTTCCCTTCACCAAGGCCAAAGTTAGGTTCCCGGTGTCTGGGTGGGGTTGGGGCTTACCCTTGCCAAGTCTGATCCAAATGGGGGTTTGGGCCTCCCTTCCTAAAGTTCAGTGCAAACCGAGGTTCATGGTGCCTGAGTGGGGTTGGGATTTTCGTTCCCCAAGTCTGGTCCAAAGCGAGGTTCCATGTAAGGGGAGCACAAAGGGGGACTTGGGCAACCTGGACATGACCTGGACCTTGGCTTCAGAGTTCCAATTCTAGCATCCAAGGGGAGCAACAAGGGTGACTTGGACATGCACTGGATCTTGCCTTGGGAGTTCCAGTTCCACTGTCCAAGGGAAGCACCGGATTTTGGCTTCGGAGATTCAGTTCCAGTGAGCAATTGGAGCACCATGGATGACCTACACGACCTAGCGACTCAGAGGACTTGGACATGCATTGGATCTTGGCTTTGGAGCTCCAATTCCAGCATCCAAGGGGAGCACCGGGGCAACTTGGGCGACTTGAACAGCTTGGACATGCAATGGGTCTTGGCTTCCGAGTTCTAGTTCCGGTGTCCAAGGGAAGCCCCAGGGGAAACTTGGACATGCACCAGATCTTTGGTCTTCAGAGTTCCAGTTTCGATGTCCAAGGGAAGCGCCAGGGGTGACCTGCACGACTTGGACATGCACTAGATCTTGGCTTCAGAGTGCCAGTTCCATTGTCGAAGGGGAGCACTCGGGGTGACTTGCACATGCACCGGATCTTGGCTTCGACATTCCAATTCCAACACTCAAGGGGAGCACGAGGGGCGACTTGGGAGACTTGGACAACCTGGTGAGTTGGATGACTTGGAGAGCTTGGCGACTTGGACATGTACTAGATCTTGGCTTCGGCGTTCCAACACTCAAGGGGAGCACGAGGGGCAACTTGGACATGCGCTCCATCCCTGCTTCGGAGTTCCAGTTCCAGTGTCCAAGAGGATCAACTTGGGGACTAGGGGTGTTGAAAGTGGGCTCCAAAAACTGCATCCTAAATGGGTCTCCAAAAAAGGGGTCACTCGACCAAGCACTGGTAAAAGAGTGCAACACCGGGACTTCCCAGGAGGTCAACCATCCCAATACTACTCCGGCCCAAGCGTGCGTAACTGCAGAGTTCTGATGGGATCCAGTGCACTAATGCTGGTATGATCGCACCCATCAAGGACTTGTCACCACAATGTCTTGCTACACACATTAACAACGCAGTCTCCTTTCGTGCGATCTTTTCTAGGGGCCCTGTCCCAGGTTTGGGGTTTTCCTTCCCAATGTCTGAAGTGGGGTTCCCCGTGCCTAAGTGGGCCTGGGGTTTCCCTTCCAAAAGTGGGCCATCCGATAAAACACTACAAAAGGGTGCAACACAGGGACTCCCCGATAGGTCGCCCATCCTAGTACTACTCCAGCCAGAGCGCGCTTAGCTCGCACGGGTGCGAGTGTTGCAGGAGCTTGCAGTCGTGCAGAAATGGGTGTCAGTGGTGGAGGAACTCGCAGGGGTGCGTAAAATAGGGATTGAATCAGGTCCCAAAAATTGGCTCCGAGAATCAGGCTCCAAAAGTGGGCCCTGAAACTCAGCTCCAAAAATTGAGCCCCAGAAGGTGGGACTGGATCGAGCCCCAAAGAAGAGTCTATAAAAGTAGGTCCCAGAGATCGGCTCCGAAAGTGGGTCCCAAAATTTGGCTCCGAAAATCGGTGACATGGCGAACTCTGTGAACTTGGAAAGTGAGCTCCATAAAATGGGTCCTGATAAAATACTAGAAAAGGGTGCAATGCCAAGACATCTCGGGAGGTTGCCCATCCCAGTACTACTCTAGCTCGAGCGCCCTTAACTCGCACGGGTGTGAGTGTTGCAGGAGCTTGCAGCTGTGCGGAAATGGGTGCGACCAGTACAGAAAAATCGCAGACAAAAATAGCTTATATAAGGGGTGGTGTCATTCGAGAGGCCCCCCACAAATTCTTATTCTGAAAGACCCGTCCCCACCTCGGAGCTCGACAGGTCACATATATATATATATATATATATATATATATACGTTGGTGACTTGGTGACTTGGATGACTTAGCAACTTGGGCGAGTTGGATGACTCAAACATGCACTGGATCTTGGCTCTAGCGACTTGGACAACTTGACGAACTCAGTGACTTGGGCGACTTCGACAACTCAAACATGCACTGGATCTTGGCTTTGGCGGCTTAGACGACTTGGCAGACTATGCGACTTGGGCGATATGAACGACTTGGACATGCATTAGATCTTGGCTTCGGCCACTTGGCAAGCTTGGCAACTTGGGCGACTTGGACGATTTGGACAGGCATTGGATCTTGGCTTTGGCGACTCAGACGACTTGGGCGACCTGGATGACTTGGCGAAATTGGAAACTTGGGCGATTTGGGTGACTCGGGCATGCATTGGATCTTGGTTTCGGTGACTTGGACAACTTGGCGAACTCCACGACGGCCGATATGGATGTCTCGGACATGCACTGGATCTTGGCTTCGGTGACTTGAACGACTTGGCGAACTCGGCGACTTGGGTGACTTGGACAACTCAAATATGCAATGGATCTTGGCTTCGGCGACTTGGATGACCTGGCAACATGGCTTCAATGACTTGGATGACATGGCGAGCTTGGACATGCACTAGATCTTGGTTCGGTGACTTGGACGACTCAGACATGCACTGGATCTTGGCTTCGGTGACTTGGACGACTGGGACATGCACTGCATCTTGGCTTTGGCAACTTGGACAACCTAGCTAGCTTGGCGACTTGCACGACTTGGAGGACTTGGACAGGCACTATATCTAGGATTTGGTGAATTGGACGACTTGGCAAGCTTGGGTGACTCAGACGACTTGGACACATGCTAGATCTTGGGTTCGGTGACTTGGATGACTTGGCGCGCTTCGCGACTTGGGTGACTTGTACGAATTGGATAGGCACTGAATCTTGGCATCGCCGACTTGGATGACTTGTTGAGCATGGTGACTTGGGCATGCACTCAATCTTGGCTTCGACGACTTGGACGACTTGGCGAGCTTGGTGATTTGGGTGACTTGGCGAGCCCGGCGACTTGGGTGACTTGGATGACTTGGACATGCACTAGATCTTGGCTTAGGCGACTTGGACGACTTGGACATGCATTGGATCTTGGCTTCGGTGACTTGGACATGCACTAGATCTTGCCTTCGAGGACTTGGACGACTTGGCGAGCCTGGCAACTTGGGCTCCGATAGTGGGTCTTGAAATTCGGCTCTGAAAATTAAGCCCCAAAGATTGGGACAGGATTGAGTCCCAAAAAGCAAGCTCCAAAAATAGGTCCCAAAAATCGGGCCTCAAAAGTGGGTCCAAAAGTCCTAAATCAGGGGGTTGGGTCATTTTTCTACGTCATCCTACCGATGTCTAGGATTCAGAGAAATAGCTTATATAGGGGGGTGGTGTCATTTGAGAGGCCCCCCATGGATTCCCATTCTGAAAGACCAGTCCCCACCTCGGAGCTCAGGAGGTGACATATATATATATATATATACGTCGGTGACTCGGCGACTTGGACGACTCGGACATGCACTGGATCTTGGCTCTGGCAACTTGGACAACTTGCTGAACTCGGCGACTTGGGTGACTTGGATGACTCGAACATGCACTGGATCCTGGCTTCTGTGGCTTGGATGACTTGGCGAACTACGCGACTTTGGCGATATGGACGACTTGGACATGCATTGCATCTTGGCTTTGGTGACTTGCAGAGGTTGGCGAATTGGGCGACTTGGATGATTTGTATAGGCACTGGATCTTGGATTTGGTGAATGGGATGACTTGGCGAGCATGGCGACTTGGGCGACCTAGACAACTCGGCTAACTTGGCGACTTGGGCGACTCGGGCATGCACTGGATCTTGGCTTCGGAGTCTTGGATGACTTGGCAAACTCCGCGACTTGGGCAATATGGACGACTCAGACATGCACTAGATCTTGGCTTCGACGACTTGGATGACTTTGCAAGCTCGGTGACTTGGGAAAATTGGATGACTCGGACATGCACTAGATCTTGGCTTCGGTGACTTGGATGACCTGGCGAGCTTGGCTTTGGCGACTTGGATGACTTGGTGAGCTTGGACATGCACTAGATCTTGGTTCAGTGACTTGGATGACTTCGACATGCACTAGATCTTGGCTTCAGTGACTTGGACGACTGGGACATGCATTGGATCTTAGCTTTGGCAACTTCGACAACCTGGCAAGCTTGGCGACTTGCACGACTTGGAGGACTTGGACAGGCACTATATCTTGGTTTCGATGAATTGGATGACTTGGCGAGCTTGGGTGATTCAGATGACTTGGACACGCGCTAGATCTTAGCTTTGGTGACTTGGATGACTTGGTGAGCTTCGCAACTTTCGCGACTTGTACGAATTGGATAGGCACTGGATCTTGGCTTCGCCGACTTGGATGACTTAGCGAGCTTGGTGACTTGGACATGCACTCAATCTTGGCTTCGACGACTTGGATGACTTGGGAAGCTTAGTGATTTGGGCGACTTGGTGAGCCTGGTTACTTGGATGACTTGGACAGGCATTGGATCTTGGCTTCGGTGACTTGGACATGCACTGGATCTTGGTTTCAGAGACTTGGAAGACTTAGCGAGCTTGGGGACTTGGGCTCCGATAGTGGGTCCCAAAACTTGGCTCTGAAAATTGAACCCAAAAGAGTGGGACTGGATCGAGTCCCAAAAATTGAATTGGATAGGCACTGGATCTTGGCTTCGCCGACTTGGATGACTTAGCGAGCTTGGTGACTTGGACGTGCACTTGATCTTGGCTTCGATGACTTGGATGACTTGGCGAGCTTGGCGATTTGGGTGACTTCGCGAGCCTGGTTACTTGGACAACTTGGACATGCACTAGATCTTGGCTTCAGCGACTTGGACATGCACTGGATCTTGGCTTCAGAGACTTGGTGAGCTTGGTTACTTGGACAACTTGGACATGCACTGGATCTTAGCTTCGGCGACTTGGACATGCACTGGATCTTGACTTTGGCAACTTGGACAACCTGGCGAGCTTGGCAACTTGCGTGACTTGGAGGACTTGGACAGGCACTATATCTTGGATTCGATGAATTGGATGACTTGGCGAGCTTGGGCGATTCAGACAACTTGGACACGTGCTAGATCTTGGCTTCGGTGACTTGGATGACTTTGTGAACTCGGCAACTTGGGAAAATTGGACGACTCAGACATGCACTGGATCTTGGCTTCGGCGACTTGGACTACCTAGCGAGCTTGGCTTCGGTGACTTTGACGACTTGGTGAGCTTGGACATGCATTAGATCTTGGTTCGGTGACTTGGGCAATATGGATGACTTAGACATGCACTGGATCTTGGTTTCGATGACTTGGGAAAATTGGACGACTTGGACATGCACTGGATCTTGGCTTTGGCGACTTGGATGACCTAGCGAGCTTGGCTTCGGTGACTTGGACGACTTGGTGAGCTTGGACGACTCAAACATGCATTGGATCCTGGCTTCTGCGGCTTGGATGACTTGGAAAACTACGTGACTTGGGCGATATGGATGACTTGGACATGCATTGCATCTTGGCTTTGGCGACTTGCCGAGCTTGGCGAGTTGGGTGACTTGGACGATTTGTACAGGCACTAGATCTTGGCTTTGGCGGGAACGACTTGGCGAGCTTGGCGACTTGGGCGACCTAGACGACTTGGCTAACTTGGCGACTTGGGCTACTTGGGCGACTCGGGCGTGCACTGGATCTTGGCTTCGGTGTCTTGGATTACTTGGCAAACTCCGCAACTTGGGCAATATGGATGACTCAAACATGCACTGGATCTTGGCTTCGGTGACTTGGATGACTTTGCGAACTCGGCGACTTGGGAAAATTGGATGACTCAGACATGCACTAGATCCTTGCTTCGGTGACTTGGACGACCTAGCGAGCTTGGCTTCGGTGACTTGGATGACTTGGTGAGCTTAGACATGCACTAGATCTTGGTTTGGTGACTTCAATGACTTGGACATGCACTGGATCTTGGCTTCGGCGACTTGGACGACTGGGACATGCACTGGATCTTGGCTTTGGCAACTTGGACAACCTGGCAAGCTTGGTGACTTGCGCGACTTGGAGGACTTGGATAGGCACTATATCTTGGATTCGACGAATTGGATGACTTGGCGAGCTTGGGTGATTCATATGACTTGGACATTCGCTAGATCTTGGCTTCAACGACTTGGATGACTTGGTAAGCTTCGCAACTTTGGCACCTTGTACGAATTCGATAGGCACTGGATCTTGGCTTCACCGACTTGGATAACTTGGCGAGCTTGATGACTTGGACGTACACTCGATCTTGCCTTCGACAACTTGGACAACTAGGCGAGCTTGGTGATTTGGGAAACTTGGCGAGCCTGGTGACTTGGGTGACTTGGACG
This sequence comes from Sequoia sempervirens, assembly GCA_007258455.2. Taxonomy (NCBI): domain Eukaryota; kingdom Viridiplantae; phylum Streptophyta; class Pinopsida; order Cupressales; family Cupressaceae; genus Sequoia; species Sequoia sempervirens. The sequence goes on from VDFB02163112.1 coordinate 108,618, forward strand.
ACTTGGACATGCACTGGATCTTGGCTTCAGCGACTTGGATGACTTGGACATGCACTAGATCTTGGCTTCGGTGACTTCGACATGCACTGGCTCTTGCCTTCAGAGACTTGGGCTCCGATAGTGGGTCTATTAACTTAGATCTGAAAATTGAGCCCCAAAGAGTGGGACTGGATTGAGTCCCAAAAATTGAGCCCCAAAAGTGGGTCCAAAAGTCCTAAATCGAGGGCTGGGTCATTTTTCGGCGTCATCCTACCATTGTCTGGGATTCAGAAAAATAGCTTATATAGGGGGGTGGTGTGATTGGAGAGGCCCCCCATGGATTCCCATTCCAAAAGACCCGTCCCCACCCCGAAGCTCAAGAGGTAACATATATATATATATATATATATATATATATATATATATATATATACGTCGGCAACCTGGCAACTTGGATGACTTGGCGACTTGGGCGAGTTGGACGACTCAGACATGCACTAGATCTTGGCTCCAGCGACTTGGATGACTCGAACATGCACTAGATCTTGGCTTCGGCGGCTTGGACGATTTGGTGGACTACACGACTTGGGTGATATGGACAACTTGGACATGCATTGGATCTTGGCTTCGGCGACTTGGAAAGCTTGGCGAGTTGGGCGACTTGGATGATTTGGATAGGCACTAGATCTTGGCTTTGGCGACTGGGACAACTTGGCGAGATGACTTTGCGAACTCCACGACTTGGGCGATATGGACAACTAGAACATGCACTGGATCTTGGCTTCGGTGACTTGGGTGACTTGGCGAGCTTGGACATGCACTAGATCTTGGCTTCGATGACTTGGACGACTTGGCGAGCTTGGCTTCGGTGACTTGGACGACTTGGCGTGCTTGGACATGCACTAGATCTTGGTTCGGAAACTTGGACGACTTGGACATGCACTGGATCTTGGCTTCAGTGACTTGGATGACTGGGACATGCACTGGATCTTGGCTTTGGAAAATTGGACAACCTGGCGAGCTTGGCGACTTCCGCAACTTGGAGGACTTGGATAGGCACTATATCTTGGATTCGGTGAATTGGACAACTTGGACGACTTGGACATGCGCTGGATCTTGCCTTCGACAACTTGGATGACTTGGCCAGCTTCGCGACTTGGGTGACTTGTACGAATTGGATAGGCACTGGATCTTGGCTTCATCGACTTGGATGACTTGGCGACTTGGACGTGCACTCAATCTTGGCTTCGACGACTTGGACGACTTGGTGAGCTTGGCGATTTGGGCAACTTGGCGAGGCTGGCGACTTGGGTGACTTGGATAACTTGGACATGCACTGGATCTTAGCTTCGGTGACTTGGATGACTTGGACATGCACTGGATCTTGGCTTCGGCAACTTGGACATGCACTGGATCTTGCCTTTGGAGACTTGGATGACTTGGTGAGCCTGGTGACTTGGGCTCCGATAGTGGGTCCCAAAACTCAGCTCCCAAAATTGAGCCCCAAAGAGTGGGATTGGATTGAGTCCCAAAAAGTAGGCTCAAAAAATAGGTCCCAAAAATTGGGCCCCAAAAGTGGGTCCAAAAGTCCTTAATCGGGGGGCTGGGTCATTTTTCTGCATCATCCTACCGATGTCTGGGATTCAAAAAAATAGCTTATATAGGGGGGTGGTGTCATTCGAGAGGCCCCCCATAGATTCCCATTCTGAAAGACCCATCCCCACCCTGGAGCTCGAGAGGTGACATATATATATATATATATATATATATATATACATCAATGACTTGGTGACTTGGATGACTTGGCAACTTGGGCGAGTTGGACGACTCGGACATGCACTGGATCTTGGCTACGGCGACTTGGACGACTTGGCGAACTCGGCGACTTGGGCAACTTGGACGACTCGAACATGCACTGCATCTTAGCTTATGCGGCTTGGATGACTTGGTGAACTATGTGACTTGGGCGATATGGATGACTTGGACATGCATTGGATCTTGGCTTCGGCGACTTGGACGATTTGTACAGGCATTGGATCTTGGCTTTGGTGAATGGGACGACTTGGCGAGCTTGGTGACTTGGGCGACCTGGATGACTTGGCGAACTCGGCAACTTGGGAGACTTGGGGGACTCGGGCATGCATTGGATCTTGGCTTTGGCGACTTGGATGACTTGGTGAACTCCGTGACTTGGGTGATATGGACAACTCAGAGATTCATTGGATCTTGGATTCGACGACTTGGACGACCTTGCAAACTCGGCAACTTGGGTGACTTGGATGACTCGGACATGCACTAGATCTTGGCTTTGGTGACTTGGACGACCTGGCGAGCTTGGTTTCAATGACTTGTATGACTTGGCGAGCTTGGACATGCACTAGATCTTGGTTCAGCAACTTGGATGACTTTGACATGCACTGGATCTTGGCTTCGGTGACTTGGATGACTGGGACATGCACTTGATCTTGGCTTTGGCAACTTGGACAACCTAGCGAGCTTGGTGACTTGCGCGACTTGGAGGACTTGGACAGGTACTATATCTTGGATTCGGCGACTTGGATGACTTGGCGAGCTTCGCAACTTGGGTGACTTGTACGAATAAGATAGGCACTAGATCTTGGCTTCGCCGACTTTGATGACTTGGCGAGCTTCGTGACTTGGATGTGCACTCAATCTTGGCTTCGATGACTTGGACAACTTGGCGAGCTTGGCGATTTGGGTGACTTGGAAAGCCTGGTGACTTGGGTGACTTGGACGACTTGGAAATGCACTGGATCTTGGCTTCGATGACTTGGACGACTTGGACATGCACTGGATCTTGGCTTCGGCAACTTGGACATGCATTGCATCTTGGCTTTGGAGACTTGGACGACTTGGCGAGCCTGGTGACTTGTGCTCCGATAGTGGGTCTGAAAACTCGGCTCTGAATATTGAGTCCCAAAGAGTGGGACTAGATTGATTCCCAAAAAGCAGGCTCCCAAAATAGGTCCCAAAAGCGAGTCCAAAATTCCTAAATCGGGGGGCTGGGTCATTTTTCTTCATCATCCTACCGATGTCTGGGATTCATAAAAATAGCTTATATAGGGGGGTGGTGTCATTCGAGAGGCCTCCCATGGATCTTGGCTCTGGTGACTTGGATGACTTTGAAAACTCGACGACTTGGGCGACTTGGACGACTCAAACATGCACTAGATCTTGGCTTCGGCGGCTTGGATGACTTGGTGAATTACATGACTTGGGCGATATGGATGACTTGGACATGCATTGGATCTTGGCTTTGGCGACTTGGCGAGCTTGGAAAGTTGGGCGAGTTGGACAATTTAGCCAGGCACTGGATCTTGGCTTTGGCGACTGGGACGATTTGGCAAGCTTTGCGACTTGGGCGACCTGGACCACTTGGAAAACTCGGTGACTTGGGCAACTCGGGCATGCACTGGATCTTGTCTTTGGCAACTTGGATGACTTGGTGAACTCTGCAACTTGGGCGATATGGATGACTAGGACATGCACTGGATCTTGGCTTCAGCGACTTGGATGACTTGGCGAACTCGGCGACTTGGGCGACTTGGATGACTCGGACATGCATTGGATCTTGGCTTCAGCAACTTGGACAACCTGGCGAGCTTGGCGATTTGCATGACTTGGAGGACTTGGACAGGTACTATATCTTGGATTTAGCGAATTGGATGACTTCGCGAGCTTGGCAACTTGGGCAAATCGGACGACTTGGAGACACATTGGATCTTGGCTTCGGTGACTTGGATGACTTGGCAAGCTTGGCGAGTTGGGCGACTTGTACGAATTGGATAGGCACTAGATCTTGGCTTCGGTGACTGGGACAACTTGGCGAGCTTGGCGAGCTTGGACATGCACTGTATCTTGGCTTCGGTGACTTAGACAACTTGGTGAGCTTGGCGACTTGGGTGACTTGGATGACCTAGACATGCATTGGATCTTAGCTTTGGCGACTTGGATGACTTGGCGACTTGGTCGTCTTGGATGACTTGAACATGCATTGTATCTTGGCCTTAGCGACTTGGATCAAGGTCCAAGCTTAGGGTCCAGGGTCTAGGCTTTACGCTTCAAGGTCCAAGGTTCAAGGTCGAGGGTTACTAGTTAAGGGTCAAGGGTCTAGGTTTAGGGATCAAGGTTCAGGGTGGGGGTTCTAGGTCTAGTGTTCGGGGTCCAGGCTTCAATGTTCAAGGCTCATGGTTTAGGGTTTAGGGTCCATGGTTCAAGGTCCAAGTTTGGGGTTTAGGGTATAGGATCCAGGGTTAAGGGCCAAGGGTCGAGGGTACAGGGTCAAGGTTCAGGGTTGAAGGTCTAGGGTTATTGGTTAAGGATCATGGGTCCGAGTTTAGGGATCAGGGTTCAAGGTGGGGGTTCTAGGTCCAGTGTTCAGGGTCAAAAAATGAGTTAGAAAAATGGGATCCAAAACTCATGTTCCAAAATTGGGTCCCGTCTCGAAGTCCCATCCAATTAGTTTCATGGTTCAAGGTCTAGGGCAGAGGGTTCTATGTTCAAGGTTTAGGATCCAAGATCAAGGGTCGAGGATTTAGGGTTCGGGGTCTAAGGTTTAGGGTTTAGGGTCTGGCTTTACGGTCCACGGTTTGGGGTTTAGGCTTCAATGTTCAAGGCTCAAGGTTTAAGGTTTAGGGTTTAGGGTTCATGGTTCAAGGTCCAAGCTCAGGGTCCAAGTTCAAAGCTCATGGTCCAAGGTCAAGGTCCAGTGTCAAGTGTCGAGGGTCGAGGGTATGGGCTCAGGCTTCAGGCTTCAGGGTTGAAGGTTGAAGGTTGAAGGTTATTGGTTAAGGGTCAAGGGTCCATGTTTGGGGATCGATTGTCAGGGTGGGGGTTCCACGTCCAGCATTGTTAAGGGTTGAAATTTTGGGTTCAAGGTTCAGGGTTTAGGGTCCATGCTCACAATTCAGGTTGCATTTTCAAGGCTTGGGGTCTAGGGTTCAAGGTCCAAGGTCCTGGGTTAAGGGTTAAGGGTCCGGGGTCTGAGGTTCAGGTTCAGGGTTTAGGGTTCAAGTTGAGGGATCATGGTTCAAGGTCGAGGGTCAAGTGTTCGGGGTAGAAATTTTAGGGTCTCTATTTAGGGTTGACGATTCAAGGTCGAGGGTCAAGGGTGAAGGTTGAAGGTTTAAGGGTTTAGGGTCAATGGTTCAAGGTTAAGGATTTAGGGTCTAAGGTCGAGGTTCAGGATTCAAGGTCTAAGGTCAAGGACTAGGGTCGAAGGTTTAGGGTTCAAGGTGAGGGACCAAGGTCTAGGGTCAAGGGTTCAGGGTCCATGTTCATGGTTCAAGGTCCAGGGTCCAAGGTTCAAATTCCAAGGGTCAAGGGTCAGGGTTTAGGATCTAAGGTTAAGGGTTCAGTGTTTAAGGTTGAGGGTCAAGTGTTCGAGGTCCAAGGTTCAGGGTCTGTGTTTAGGGTTCATGGTTCAAGGTCAAGGGTTCAAGGTGAAGATTGAAGGGTTCAAGGTTTACAGTCAACGATCCAAGGTCCAGAGTTCAAGGTCTAGAGTTTAGGGTTCGGGGTAGGGGGTTCAAGGTCCAAGGTCTTGGGTTAAGGGTTTAGGGTGCAAGGTTCGGGTTTGGGTTCAGGGTTGAAGGTTTAAGGTTCAAGGTCTACGGTCCAGGGGTTAGGGTCCAAGGGTCCTGGTTCAGTGTCTAGGGTCCAAGGCTTAGGGTTCAAATTCCAGTGTTAAGGGTCAAGGGTCAAGGGTTTAGCGTAGGGTTAAGGGTTCAGGGTCAAGGGTTCAAGGTTCAAGGTTTAAGGTTCAGGGTCCAAGGTCTAGGGTGTAGGTTCTAGGGTTCAGGGTTAGGGTTCAAACTTCAGGGTGTAGGGTTCATGGTTTAGGGTTCAGGGTTTAGGGTTCAGGGTTTAAGGTTCAGGGTTCATGGTCCAAGTTCAAGGTTTAAGGTTTAAGGTCCACGGTCAAGGGTTAAGGGTTATGGGTCAAGGGTCAGCAACTTGGGTGACTTGGATGACTCGGACATGCATTAGATCTTGGCTTCGGTAAACTCGGTGACTTGGGTGACTCATACATGCACTGGATCTTCGCTTCAGCGACTTGGACGACTTTGCGAACTCGGCGACTTGGGCGAAATGAACGACTCAGACATGCACTGGATCTTGGCTCCGGCGACTTGGATGACTTGGTGAACTCAGCAACTTGGGAAACTTGGGCGACTTGGATGACTCAGACATGCACTAGATCTTGGCTTTGGCGAATTGGACGACTTGGTGAACTCAGTGACTTGGGCGACTTGGATGACTCAGACATGCACTGGATCTTCGCTTCCGTGACTTGGATGGCTTGGTGAACTTGGCGACTTGGGTGACTTGGACAACTCAGACATGCATTAGATCTTGGCTTCGGCGACTTGGATGACTTGGCGAACTCGACGACTTGGTTGACATGGACGACTCGGACATGCACTGGATCTTGGCTCCGGCAACTTGGACAAGTCAAACATGCACTAGATCTTGGCTTCGGTGACTTGGACGACTAAGACATGCATTGGATCTTGCCTTCGGCAACTTGGATGACTTGGCAAACTTAGGGACTTGGGCAACTCAGACATGCAGTCAATCTTGGCTTTGGCGACTTGGACGACTCGAACATGCACTGGATTTTGGCTTCGGCGACTTCGACAACGTGGCAAGCTCAGTGACTTGGAGGAATTGGACGACTCAAACATGCATTGGATCTTCATTTTGGTGACTTGGGTGACTTGGATGACTCAGAAATGCACTGGATCTTGGCTTCGACGACTTGGACAACTTGGCGAACTCAGTGACTTGGGCAACTTGGATGACTCAGACATGCACTGGATCTTGGCTTTGGCAATTTGGACGACTTGGCGAACTCTGTGACTTCAGCGACTTGGATGACTCGGACATGCCCTAGATCTTCTCTTCGGCAACTTGGATGACTTTTTGAACTCAACAACTTGGGTGACTTGGATGACTCAGACATGCACTAGGTCTTGGCTTCATAGTTCCAGTTCTAGCATGCAAGGGGAGCACCAGGGGCGACTTGGGGATGTGTGTGATTTGGACGACTTGGACATGCATTGGATCTTGGCTTCAAAGTCCCAATTCTGATGTCCAAGGGGAGCATGAGGGATTACTTTGGCATCCCGGGCAACTTTGATGATTTGGACATGCACTGGATCTTGGCTTCGGAGTTCCAGTTCTAGTGTCTAGGGGGAGCACTAGGGTTACAAGGGTCGCACAAGGGACCAAAACAAAGTATCGAGGGGAGCACTATGGGTTGTGCCAAAGTGCAAAGCAAGGTTGTTCCAAGTGCACGGGGCTCGCACTAAGGACCAAAGCAGAGTACCAAGGGCAGCACCAGGGGTGTTCCAGGTGCACCAGGGTTTTCGCCAAATTGCAGAACAAGGTTGTTCCAAGGGGGCACCAGGGGTGTTCCAAGTGCACCGAGGGTTGCACCAAGGGTCGCACCAAGGGTGCACTAGTCCATTCCAAGGGATCACCAGGGCTGCACCAAGGGGTTCGAGGGGTGCACTGGGCTTGCACCAAAGGGAGCACCAGGGGTGTTCCATAAACAACTAGGTGTTGCACCAAAGTGTAGAACAAATTTGTTCCAAGGGGGCATAGGGGGTGTTCCAAGTGCACTAGGGGTTGCACCAGGGTTCAAGACAGGGTCCGGAATAGGGTTCCAAAGTGAGCAGTAGGACAAGTAAAGACCACAACCAAGTCCATGGGTGGAACCAAAGGAAGGTTATCATGATATTGGAAGGATGTGATATTCTTTGAGGGCTCAGTATTATGATGGCTTCTCAAGGCTAGGTGAAGGGGAACCATGTGCGGTAATGGTTTCCCAAGCCAAAAGTGGAAATGTGGATATTTCCTACAGCTGCCTGGGAATCTGCCGAATAACCCTTATGGGGAAATGAGAGTACCCCGTTGTTGTTTTCATGTCACGCGGAGGCATGGCCCATGAAAATTGACCCCAGGCCCATGACTAGGCCACCTTAGATAATAGGGGTCTTGAAAGTGGGCTCCAAATAATGCACTCTAAAAATGTGTCCCAAGAGTGGATTCAAAAAATGTGTCCCAAAAATGGGTCACTCGACCAAACACTAAAAAGGGTGCAACATCGGGACTTCCCGAGAGGTCACCCAGCCCAGTACTACTCTGGCCCAAGCGCACTTAACTGCGGAGTTCTGATGGGATCCGGTACACTAACGCTAGTATGATCGCACTCGTGATGAACTTGTCGCCACACTGTCTTGGGGAAAGCATTCACAAAGCAATGACCATTCGTGCGATCTCGTACCACCCATCCATTCTCGTATGTGACGTCAACCCCCGACAGTCCCTTCCCCTGTCATTAGACCCAATTCCGCTAGGTCTCATCGACCCTGTCCTATCCTCGAACATCCATCCCAGGATAATGACTCCAAAAGTAAAGATGGATCATAAAATCTTGTTCCAAAAATGGGTCATGTCGCGGAGTCCGGGGTTGAGGGTCTAGGGTCCAAGGTCTAGGGGCCAAGGTGCAAGGTTTGGGTTTATGGTATTGGGTTCAGGGTCTAAGTTCAAGGTTCAAGGTCTAGGGTCAATGGTTAAGGGTTTGGGGCCCATGTTCCCATTTCAGGGTCTAACAATCAGGCTTTAGGGTCTAGGGTCCTCGGTTTACGTTTAGGTTTTAAGGTCTAAGATCCAAAGTTTAGTGTTCAAGGTCTAGGTGTAGGGTCGAGGGTTTGGGGTCATGATTCAGGGTTCAAGGTCCAAGCCTCATGGTTCAGGGTGTAGGGTTCATGATTCAAGGTCCAATTTTAGGGTACAGGGTTCAAGGTTAAGGTCCAGTGTCCAAGCTTCAGGGTCCAAGGTTCAAGGTCAAGGGTTACTTGTTAAGGGTCAAGGGTCTAGGTTTAGGGATCAGGGTTCAGGGTGGGGGTTCCAGGTCCAGTGTCTAGGGTCCAAAAATTGGTCCCAAAAATTAGATGCAAAACTCATGTTCCAAAAGTGGGTCTCGTATCGAAGTCCCATCCGATTAGCTTCATGGTTCAAGGTCCAGGGTCCCGGATCAAGGGTCGAGGGGTTAGGGTTCAGGGTCCAAGGTTTAGGGTTTAGGGTCTAGCTTTAGGGTCCAGGGTTCAGGGTTCGGGCTTCAATGTTGAAGGCTTAGGGTTCCGAGTTCATGGTTCAAGGTCCAAGTTCAGGGTTCAAGGTTCAGGGTCCAAGGTCCAGGGTCCAAGGTTACAGGCCAAGGGTCAAGGGTCAAGTGTGCAGGGTCTAGGTTTCATGGACCAAGGTCAGTGTCAAGCATCGAGGGTTTGGGTTCAGGGTTCAAAGTTTAAGGTTTAGGGTTCAGGGTCCAAGTTCACGGTTCAAGGTCCAGGGTCAAGGGTTAAGGGGTCAGGGCCCATGTAGATGGTTAAGGGGTTTAGGTCTAGGTTTTAAGGTCTAAGATCCAACGTTTAGGGTTCAGGGTCGAGGGTTCAAGGGTCATGGTTCAAGGTCCAAGGTCCAGGATTTAGGTTATGGGTCTAAGGTCCAGGGTTCGGGGTCCAAGTTCAGGGTTCAAGGTCTAGGGAAAAGGGTTCAGGGTCCAGAAGTCTAGGTTCAGTGTTCAGGGTCCATGCTCACGGTTCAGGGACCAGGGTCTAGGGGTCCACATCCAGGGTTCAGGGTCCAAGGTTAAGGGTTGAGGGTTCAAGGTTGAGGGTCAAGTGTTTGGGGTCCAAGGTTGAGGGTCAAGTGTTTGGGGTCCAAGGTTTAGCTTCCATTTTTAGGGCTCAATGTCTAGGGTGAAGGTTGTAGGGTTTAGGGTTCAAGAATCAGGGTTTAAGGTATGGGTTTAGGGTCTAGGGTCTTAGGTTTAGGTGTTAACGTCTAGGATCCAAGGTTTAGGGTTAAGGGTTCAGGGTGTAGGTTTAGGGTGTAGGGTTCCAGGTTCAAGGTCCAAAAATGCATCCCAAAAATGGGATCCAAAACTTCTGTTCCAAAAGTCAGTCCTGTCCCGAAGTCCCATTCGATCACCTTCACGGTTCAAGGTCTAATGTACATGGTTTCGGGTTCAGGGTGCAGGGTCTAAGGTTTGGGGTCCAAGGTTCAGGGTTTAGGATCTGGCTTTAAGGTCTAGGGCTCAAAGTCCAGCCTTCAATGTTCAAGCCTCATGGTTTAGGGTGTAGGGTTCATGGTTCAAGGTCCAAGTTCAGGGTTCAGGGTTCAAGGTCACGGTCCAGGGTCCAGGGGTAAGGGTCAAGGGTCTAGGTTTAGGGATCAAGGTTCAAGGTCCAAATATGGGTTGCAAAAATTGACTCCAAAACTCATGTTCCAAAAGTGGGTCTTGTACAGAAGTCCCATCCGATCAACTTCATGGTTCAAGGTTGAGGGTGCAGGGTTCCAGGTCCAAGGTCCATGATCAAGGGTAGAGGGGTTAGGGTTTAGGGTCTAGCTTTAGGGTCCAGGGTTCGGGATTCAATGTTCAAGGCTCAGGGTTTGGGGTTCATGGTTCAAGGTCCAAGTTCAAGGTTCAGGGTTAGGGGTCCAGGGTCCAAGGTTAAAGGCCAAGGGTTAAGGGTCAAGGGTACATGGTCTAGGGTCCACGTTCAAGGTTCATGGACCAAGGTCAAGGTCCCGGGTCTAGTATCGAAGGTCTAGGGTTCAGGTTCAGGGTTCAGGGTCCATGTTCACGGTTCAAGGTCCACGGTCAAGGGTTAAGGGTTCAGGGTCCATGCTCACGGTACAGGGTGGGGGGTTCCAAGTTCAGGGATCAAGGTCTGCGGTCTACGGTCAAGGCTTTGGGTTCGGGTTCGGGTTCAAGGTCAAGGGTTCAAGGTTCGGGGTTTAGGGTTTAAGTTTTAGGATTCAGGTTCAAGGTTTAGTGTCTAAGGTTCACGGTTCGGGTTTCAGGGTTCATGGTCCAAGGTTCAGGGTTTAGGTTCCAAGGTCTAATGTTTAGGGTTTAGGGTGGGGGGTTCAAGTTCCAAGGTTCAGGGTCTAGGGTCAAAGGGTTTAGCGCACTAGGTTTAGGGTTCGGGTTCAAGGTTTGGGGTCCAAGGTTCAGGGTTTGGCTTTAGGTTCCAGGGTTTAGGGTTGAAGGCTCAGAGTTCAGTGTTCAATGTTCGAGGCTCAGGGTCTAGAGTTTATGGTTCAAGGTCCAAGTTTAGGGTTCATGGTCTAGGGTCCAAGGTTAAGGGTCAAGGCATTAGGGTCTAGGGTATAGGTTTAGGGTTCAAGGTCCAAGGTCCAAGGTCAAGTGTCGAGCATCGAGGGTGTAGGTTGGAGGGTTCGGGGTCAGGGTTCAATGTCCAAGGTCATGGATTCGGGTTATGGGTTTAAGGTTCAGGGTTCAGGGTCCATGCTCACAGTTCAACATCCAAGGGTCTAGGTTCAGGGTCCAAGGTTAAGGGTTAAGGGTTCAAGGTTGATGGTCAAGTGTTTGTGGTCAAAGGTTTAGTGTCCATGTTTAGGGCTCAATGTCGAGGGTCTAGGGTCTAGGGTTAAGGTTGAAAGAGTTTAGGGTTCACGAATTAGGGTTTAGGGTATGGGTTCAGGGTCAGGGGCCCTAGTTTTAGGTTTTAAGGTCTAGGATCCAAGGTTTAGGGTTAAGGGTTTGGGGTCTAGGTTCCAAGTCCAGTGTTCAAGGTCCAAACATGGGTCCCACGAATTGGATCCAAAACTCATGTTCTGAAAGTGGGTCTCATTCCAAATCCCATCCAATCAGCTTCATGGTTGAAGGTCCAGGGTACAAGATTCCAAGTTCATGGTCTAGGGTCTAGGGTCTGGCTTTAAGGTCCAAGGTTCGGGGTCCAGGCTTCAATGTTCAAGGCTCATAGTTTAGGGTTTAGGGTTTCGGGTCCATGGTTTGAGGTCCAAGTTTGGGGTTTAGGGTATAAGGTCCAGGGTTAAGGGCCAAGGGCCAAGGATCAAAGGTCAAGGGTCGAGGGTATGGGGTCAAGGTTTAGGGTTCAAAGTCTAGGGTTACTAGTTAAGGGTCACAGGTCCAGGTTTAGGGATCAGGGTTCAGGGTCCAAAAATGGGTCCCAAAAATTGGGTCCCGTCTCAAATTCCCATCCGATCAGCTTCATGGTTCAAGGTCCAGGGCACAGTGTTCCATGTTCAAGGTTTAGGGTCTAGGTTATAGGGTCCAAGGTCCAGGATCAAGGGTCGAGGGTTTAGGGTTCGGGGTCCAAGGTTCAGGGTTTAGGGTCTGGCTTTACGGTCCACAAATCGAGGTTCAGGCTTCAATGTTCAAGGCTCAAGGTTTAACGTTTAGGGTTTAGGGTTCATGGTTCAAGGTCCAGAGTCTAGGGTCTAGGTTCAGAGCTCATGGTCCAAGGTCAAGGTCTAGTGTCAAGTGTCGAGGGTCGAGGGTATGGGGTCAGGCTTCAGGCTTCAGGGTTGAAGGTTATTGTTTAAGGGTCAATGGTCCATGTTTGGGGATCGAGGTTCAGGGTTGGGGTTCCACGTCTGGAATTTAGGGTTCAAATTTAGGGTTCAAGGTTTAGGGTTTAGGGTCCATGTTCACAATTCAGGTTGCATGTTCAAGGCTCGAGGTGTAGGGTTCAAGCTCCAAGGTCTTGGGTTAAGGGTTAACGGTCTGGAGTTTGAGGTTTAGCTTCAAGTTCAAGGTTTGAGGTTCAGGGTTTAGGGTCCAAGTTGAGGGATCATGGTTCAAGGTCGAGGGTCAAGCGTTCAGGGTCCAAGTTTCAGGGTCTGTGTTTAGGGTTCACGGTTCAAGGTCGAGGGTCAGGGGTGAAGGTTGAAGGTTTAAGGGTTAAGGGTCAACGGTTCAAGGTTCAAGATTAAAGATCTAAGGTCAAGGACCAGGGTTTAAGGTTTAGGGTCCAAGGTGAGGGACCATGGTCTAGGGTCAAGGGTTCAAGGTCCATGATCATGGTTCAAGGTCCAAGGTCTAAGGTTCAGGGTTTAGGGTTTAAGGTTAAGGGTTCAAGGTTCAAGGTTGAGGGTCAAGTGTTCGGGGTCCAAGGTTCAGGGTCCGTGTTTAGGGTTCATAGTTCAAGGTCAAGGGTTTAAGGTGAAGGTTGAAGGTTTCAAGGTTTAGGATCAACAATCCAAGGTCCAGGGTTCAAGGTCCAGAGTTTAGGGTTCACGGTTCAAGGTCCAAATTTAGGGTTCAGGGTCTGGGGTTCAAGGTCCAAGGTCTTGGGTTAAGGGTCTGGGGTGCAAGGTTGGGGTTCGGGTTCAGGGTTCAAGGTTTAAGCTTGAAGGTTCAGGGTCCAAGTTGAGGGTTCAAGTTCCAGGGTCAACGGTTTAGCCTTCAAGGTCCATGCTCATGGATCAAGGTCTACGGTCCAGGGCTTAGGGTTGAAGGGTCTTGGTTCAGTGTCCAGGGTCCAAGGCTCGGGGTTCAGGGTTCAAATTCTGGTGTTAAGGGTGAAGGGTGAAGGGTGAAGGGTTAAGGGTCAAGGGTAGGGTTAAGGGTCAAGGGTTCAAGGTTCAACGTTTAAGGTTTAGGGTCCAAGGTCCAGGGTATAGGTTCTAGGGTTCAGGGTCAGGGTTTAGAGTTTAGGTCTAGGGGTCATGGTTCAGGGTTTAAGGTTCAGGGTTCAGGGTCCAAGTTCAAGGTTTAAGGTCCACGATCAAGGGTTAAGGGTTCCAGGTCAAGGGTTTAGGGTCCATGTTCATGGTTCAGGGTCCAACAGTGGGCTCCAAAATGGGTCGAGGGTTCAAAGTCCATGTTTAGGGTTCAAGGTCCAGGGTCGAGGGTTCACAGTTCAGGGTCAAGGGTTTAGTGTCCAGGGTTCGAGGTGCATGTTTAGGGTTTAGGGTTTCGGGTGAAGGGTTCATGGTTCAAGGTCTAAGGTTTAGGGTTTCAATTCAGGGTCTAGGGTGTAAGGCTTAGGGTTCAAGGATTAGGGTGGGGTGTTCTAGATTTAGGGTACTGGGTTTAGGGTCTAATGTCGATGGTTGAGATTGCAGGGTCAATGGTTGGGTTTAGGGTTTGACATCCAAGGTTCATGGTTTTGTGTCTGCTTTCAGGGTTAAGTGTCCAAGTTTCAAGGTACACGGTGCGGGATTCCAAGTTTAGGGTCCACGGTCTAGGGTCAAGGGTGAGGGGTTCAAGGTTCCAGTTTAGGGTTCATGGTCTAGGTTTAGGGTTCAGGGTTCAAGGTCTTGGTTTAAGGGTCTAGGGTCAAGGTTTCATGGTTCAGGGTTTCACGATTCAAGGCTCAGGGTTTTGGTTTAGGGTTCACAGTGGTGGGTTCAATGTTCAGTATTTAGGGTTCGATGTCCAAGGTTCAGGGTTTTAGATCACGCTTTAGGCTCCAGAGTTCAGGGTTCAGGGTTAAATTTTCAAGGTCCAAGTTCAAGGTTCAAGGTCTATGGTCAAGATCCAGGTTTGAGGGTGTAGGTTCTAGGGTTCGGGGCCAGGTTTCAATGTTCAGGGTTCAAGGTCTAGGGTTCAGGGTTCAGGTTTAGGGTTTAGGGTTCAGGGTTTAGGTTTAGGGTTCAGGGTTCAAGGTTCAAGGTTAAGGGTTCAAAGTCCAAAAGTGGGTTCCAAAAAAGGGTCCAAAAATTTGGCTTCAAAAATGGGTTCTAGAATTTGGCTCAAAAAATTGGGCTCCAAAAGTGGGCTTTGAAAATTGGGTCTGAAAATAGTTCCCAAAATCGGGCCAAAAAGATGGGCCTTAAAAGTCGTGGCTTTTGACTGTTTCAATCGACATCCTACCGATGCCTGGGAATCAAACAAATAGCTTATGTAAGGGAGTACAATGTGCTAAGGGGCCAGGGCAGTGCTCCAAGGCGATTCCGGGATAGGAGCTCGACCCGAGCTAAGTCAGTGAGCTGAGTTGGAGGGTGAGCTGAGCCGAGTTGGAGGGAGAACTAAGTCAGACGGGGAGCCGAGTTGGGCGATCTGAGTTGGGCTGAGTCAAGGGTTGCGTTGGAGTTTTAGACATGGTTCAGAGATTGAGTTGGGGAATCTGAGTTGGGGCGTTCGATTTGGGAACTTGAGTGCGCTCAGCTCGGTGCGAAAAGTCAGATATCGGGGTGTTTGACCATTTCTCAGCGTCATCCTACCGATGCCTAGGATTTGGACAAATAGCTTATATAGGGGGGTATGAGTTCTGTTTTGGCTGAGTCCGCATAAGAACTGAGTTGGGAACCAGATTCCGAGGGCCGACATGAGAACTTGAGTTGGGGCATCCGAGTTGGGAACTCGATTGTGGGTAGTTGGGTTCGAAAAGTCGAAAATCGGGGGGTTTGGCCATTTTGAGGTGTCATCCTACCGATGCCTGGGATTCAGACAAATAGCTTATATAGGGGGTATGTGTTCTCTTAAGGCCCAGTCCGAATGTGGTACGAGTTGGGAATCTGAGCTGGGGGGCGTATAGGGGAATAGATCGACTTGAAGGCGCAAGTCGATGGATTCGAGGGTGCCAAACGAGTCCGATGTGATGCAAAGCGAGCTTAGTGCAAAAAGTCAGAAATCGGGGGGTTCGTCCGTTTTGAGCTGTCATCCTACCGATGCCTGGGATTCAAACAAATAACTTATATAGGGGGTATGTGTTCTCTTAAGGCCTAGTCTGAATGTGATGCGAGTTGGGAACCCGAGCCGGGGGGCCTATAATGGAACAAATCGACTTGAGGGGGCAAGTTGATGGATTCGTCGGTGCCAAACAAGTCTGATGCGATGCAAAGTGAGCTCGGTGCGACAAGTCACACATTGGGGGGTTCGGCCATTTTGAGGTGTCATCCTACCAATGCCTGGGATTAAGAAAAATAGCTTATATAGGGGGTATGTGTTCTCTTAAGGCCCAAAAAGAATGCGATGCGAGTTGGGAACCCGATCCCGGGGGCCTATAAGGGAGATCAACTTGAGGGTGCAAGTCAGTGGATTCGTCGCTGTCGAACGAGTCTAATGGCGATGCTATGCATGCAAAGCGAGCTTGTCGTGAAAAGTTGAAAATCATGCGGTTCGGCCTTTCTGCGATGTCATCCTACTGATGCCTAGGATTCAAATAAATAGTTTATATAGGGGGGAATGTGTTCTCTTAAGGCCTAGTTTGAATGCTATGCGAGTTGGGAACCGGAGCTCGCGGGCCTGGAAGGGGAACATATCGGCTTGAGGGCGGAAGTTGATGGATTTGTCAGTGCTGAACAAGTTCGATGGCGATGGTCTGCATGCGAAGCAAGCTCGTTGCCAAAAGTCAGAAATCAGGGGGTTCCGCAGTTCTGCGATGTCATCCTATCGATGCCTGGGATTCAAAAAAATAGCTTATATAGGGGGTATGTGTTCTCTTAAGGCCCAGTGCGAATGCGATGTGAGTTGGGAACCCGAGCTCGAGGGCCTAAAAGGGGAACAGATTGACTTGAGGGCGGAAGTCGATGGATTCGTCAATGTCGGACAAGTCCGATGGCGATGCTATGCATGGGAAGCGAGCTCATTAAGAAAATTCAGAAATCGGGGGGTTTGGCTGTTCTGTGATGTGATCCTACCAATGCCTGGGATTCAGAGAAATAGCTTATATAGGGGGTATGTATTCTCTTAAGCCCTAGTCCGAATGCGATGTGAGTTGGGAACCCGAGCCCGGGGGCCTAAAAGGGGAACAGATCCACTTGAGGGCGCAAGTCGATGGATTCGTCAGTGTCAGACGAGTCTGATGGCAATGCTATCCATAGGAAGCGAGCTCGTTGTGAAAATTCAGAAATCGGGGGATTCGGCCATTCTACGATGTCATCCTATCGATGCCTGGGATTCAGACAAATAGCTTATATAGTGGGTATGTGTTCTCTTATGGCCCAGTCTGAATGCGATGAGAGTTGGGAACCCAAGCCCCCGGGCCTGCAAGGGGAACAAATCAACTTGAGGGCGCAAGTCGATGGATTTGTCGGTGCCGAATGAGTCTGATGGCAATGTTATGCATGTGAAGCGAGCTGTTTGCGAAAAGTCAGAAATTAGGGGTTTCGGTCGTTCTTAGTTGTCATCCTACTGATGCCTAGGATTCAAAAAAATAGCTTATATCGGGGGCTAATTCAGTCGAAAGCTCCCCCTCCTGCGTGACCCCTCTATAGCATGATCATGTTGGTGTGCTAATGGATGCATGTATTTGGAACTCGGTTTTTTCATCGTGCACCAACACGAGTCACGCTCTATGTGCACGCAGGTAACCACCCAGGACACCTCACTTTTTATGCGGGGGCTCTCTGGCATTCTCTAATGGTCTCGGTATCGGATGTAGTTTGGAATAGGGAACGACACTAGTAGCCGCTCCCAATTCTACCGGGACCAAGTAAGGGATGACTCGGGAGAGCTCGTCAAGTAGTTGCGGTTGCTTGGAATGGAGAAAATTTTGACTGCCCATGGCTTGGGTGAAAAGTCAGAAATCAGGGGGCTTGAACATTTCACGATGTCATCCTACTGATGCCTAGGATTCAGACAAATAGCTCATATAGGGGACATGCGTCATTTGGCTTGACCCCCTTGCTTGCCCCTCATGCCTAACTGTGATGTTGTTCACACGGATGAATTAGGCAGTCAGTTTTAATCATGCAACATCACTGTCACGCTTAAGGGGCACGCAGGTCACTTTATACGAATGCATGCAGGATGTCAGATTCTTGTGCGTTGGCTCCCTCCCCATCCTAGAATGGTCTTGGTATCGAACGCAACCCGCGAACAAGGGTGGCACTGGTAGTCATTCCAAACTCGTCCATGTCATGGCCAAGTAAGGGACTTCATCAGATACACTACATAGGAATCCGTTGTCTAGCATGAGGTGGCAAGTATGATGATTTTCTCTTCACGAGCAGCTTACTCAGTTGTCCCATTCTCAGAGTTAGATGTTGCGTAACGGACTTAGGAACGGTCTGTGCAGGTCCTCGTCCAGGACACTTTATTGCTATGTGGGGGCTCTCTGGCATTCTCCTAATGGTCTTGGTAGCTTATGCAGCTCAGAATAGGGAGAGGCAATGGTAGCCTTTACCCAAATTTGTTGGGACCAAGTAAGGGATGACTCGAGAGCCATCGTGTAGCAGTTGGGTGGTTGGGACGAGACCAAATTTCAAATTCCCACGGCTTGGGCGAAAAAGTCAGAAACCGGGGGGCTTGGATGTTTCTCGGTGTCATCCTACCAATGCTTGAGATTTGGAAAAATAGCTTATATAGGGGACATGTGTCATTCAGCATGTCCCCCCTGCATGCCCCTCAAGCGTGACCGTGATGTTGTTCGAACGAATGATGGATTTTGCAGTTGGCTTTAATCGGGCAGCATCACAGTCATACTTGAGGGGCACGCAGGTCACCTGATACAAATGCATGCAGGACTCTGGAATGTTGTACGACAGCTCCCTCGCTTCCTAGAATGGTCTCGGCATCGAACAAAACTCGCAAACACGGGTGGCACTGGTAGTCATTCCAAACTCGTCCATGTCATGCCCAAGTAAATGGACTTCGTGGGATACACTGTATAGGAATCCGTTGTTGTGCTGCATGAGGCAGAAAGTATGTCAATTTTCTCTTAACGAGCATCTTACTCGGTTGTCCCATTCTTGGAGTTGGATGTCCCGTAACGGACTTAGGAACAGTTCGTGTAGGTCCCCACCCAGGACACTTTATTGCTATGCGGGGGCTCTCTAGCATTCTCCTAATAGTCTCGATAGCGGATGTAGCTTGGAATGGGGAGGGGCATTGGTAGCCTTTCCCCAACTTTGTTGGGACCAAGTAAGGGATGACTCAGGAGCCGTCGTGTAGCGATTGGGTGGCTGGGATGGGGCCAAATTTCAAATGCCCATGGCTTGGGCGAAAAAGTCAGAAATCAGGGGGCTTGGACTTTTCTCGGTGTTATCCTACTGATGCCTGGGATTTGGAAAAATAGCTTATATAGGGGACATGTGTCATTCGGCATGTCCCCCCTACGTGCCCCTCAAGCGTGATCGTGATGCTGTCCAAACGGATGATGGATTTTGTAGCCAGTTTTAATCGAGCAACATCACGGTCACACTTGAGGGGCACGCCGGTCACCTGAAACGAATGCGTGCAGGACATCGGATTGCTGTGTAGCGGCTCCCTCACCGTCCTAGAATGGTCTTGCCATTGGGCTAAACTCGCGAACACGGGTGGCACTAGTAGTTGTTCCAAACTCATCCATGTCATGCCTAAGTAAAGGACTTCATGGGATACACTACATACAAATCTGTTGTCCTACATGAGGCGACAAGTTTTTCGATTTTCTCTTAACGAGCATCTTTCTCGGTTTGTCCCATTCTCAGAGTTGGATGTCCCGTAACGGATTTAGGAACAGTCCTTGTAGGTCCCCACCCAGGACACTTTATTGCTATGCGTGGGGCTCTCTAGCATTCTCCTAACGGTCTCGATAGTGGATGTCGCTTGGAATAGGGAGGGGCACTGGTAGACTTTCCCAAACTTTGCTGGGACCAAGTAAGGGATGACTCGGGAGCCATCGTGTAGCGGTTGGGTGGTTGGGACGGGACCAAATTTTGAATGCCCAGGGCTTGGGCGAAAAAGTTAGAAATCGGGGGGCTTGGACGTTTCTCGGTGTCATCCTACCGATGCCTGGGATTTGGAAAAATAGCTTATATAGGGGAAATGTGTCATTTGGCATGTCCCCCCTGCATACCCCTCAAGCACGACCATGATGTTGTTCGAACGGATGATGGATTTTGTGGTCAGTTTTAATCGAGCAGCATCATGGTCACGCTGGAGGGGCACGCAAGTCGCCCAATACGAATGTATGCAGGACATCGGATTGTTGTGCGGCAACTCCCTCGCCATCCTAGAATGGTTTCAGCATTGGACCAAACTCACGAACATAGGTGGCACTGGTAGTCGTTCCAAAGTCGTCCATGTCGTGCCCAAGTAAGGGACTTCATGGGATATACTGCATAGGAATCCGTTGTCTTTCATGAGGCGGCAAGTATGTTGATTTTCTCCTAATGAGCATCTTACTCATTTTGTCCCATTCTCGGAGTTGGATGTCCTGTAATGGACTTAGGAACAGTCCTTGCAGGTCTCCACCCAGGAAACTTTATTGCTATGTGGGGGCTCTCTAGAATTCTCCAAACGATCTCAGTAGCGGATGCCGCTCAGAATAGGAAGGGGCACTAGTAGCCTTTCCCAAAATTTGCTAGGACCAAGTAAGGGATGACTCGGGAGCCATCATGTAGCAGTTGTGTGGCTGGTATG
This sequence comes from Sequoia sempervirens, assembly GCA_007258455.2. Classification (NCBI taxonomy): domain Eukaryota; kingdom Viridiplantae; phylum Streptophyta; class Pinopsida; order Cupressales; family Cupressaceae; genus Sequoia; species Sequoia sempervirens. The sequence continues at coordinate 128,752 of VDFB02163112.1, forward strand.
GGACCAAATTTTGACTGCCCACGACATGGGTGAAAAAGTCAGAAATCGGGGGGCTTGGATGTTTCTCGGTGTCATCCTACCGATGCCTGTGATTCAGAAAAATAGCTTATATAGGGGACATGTGTCATTCAGCATGTCCCCTTGCGTGCCCCTCAAGCGTGACCATGATGCTTTTCGAAAGGATGATGGATTTTGCAGTCGGCTTTAATCCAGCAGCATCACAATAAAACTTGAGGGGCACGCAAGTAGCCCGATACGAATGCATGCAGGACATCGAATTGTTGTGCGGCGGCTCTCTCCCCATCCTAGAACGGTCACGGCATCAGACGAAACTCATGAACACGGGCGACATTGGTAGTCGTTCCAAATTTGTCCATTTCGTGCCCAAGTAAGGGACTTTGTGGGATAAACTACATAGGAATCCGATGTCCCGCATGAGTCAGCAAGCATGTCAATTTTCTCTTCATGAGCATCTTACACGGTTGTCCCATTCTCTGAGTTGGATGTTGTTGAGTGGACTTAGGAACAGTCCACAAGTTGCACCATAAATCAGGCGCACCCAGGGGGTAAGTCAGTCGAAAGCTCCCCGTCCTGCGTGTCCCTCTTGCGTGATCTTGTTAGTGTGCGGTTGGATGGATTTGGATCTCGATTTTTTCATCATCCACGAGTCACACTTTAGAGGTACAGAGGTTCCTGCCTAGGACACCAGATTGTTATGTGAGTGTTGTCTATCGCGTTCTCAGAATGGTCTCTACATCGAATGCAGCTAAGAATATGGAACGACACTGGTAGCCTATCCCAACTCCGACGGGACCTAGTAAGGGATGATGTGGGAGCCCTCGTCTAGCAGTTCGGTTGGCTTGGATGACAAAATTTTGAATGCCCACGGCTTGGGTGAAAAGTTGAAAATCAGGGGCATTCTTCATTCAGCTTGCCCCCTGCTTGCATCTCAAGCGTGACCGCAATGCTTTTCGAACATATGGATTTGGCAGTCAGTTTTAATTGTGCAGCGTCACGGTCATGCTTGAGGGTCACGTAGGTCGCCCGATAAGAATGCATGTAGAACATTGGATTGATATGTTGTGGCCCCCTCACCGTCCTAGAATGGCACCTTCATCGGACGCACCTTGCGAATGTGAGCGGCACTGGTAGCCGCTCTAGAGCCATCCATGTCGTGTCTAACTAAGGGATTTCATTGGGTACTCAGCATAGGGATCCTATGGCTTGCATGAAATGACAAGTATGTTAGTTTTCTCATCACGAGCATCATACATGGTTGTGCCATTCTCGGAGTTGGATGTCCCGGAATGGACTTAGGAACAGTCCGCAAGCAACTCCACCCTGAAGGAGTGCCACTCCCCTGAAGGGGAATGCAAAAGTTGCAATTCGGCTCACGATTCTCCCACCAGCATTCAAACCCGCCTTCCAGCTTACCCTTCATTAATTCAAGATCCCTCTTGCCTTCCCACCAAGGACGCCCAATTGTTATGCAAGGGGCTCTCACTACATCTCATAATGGTCTCGACATTGGACGCATTTGCGGGAAACAAATTGGCACTGGTAGCCTTTTGAATTCATCCATGTCGGGTTCTATGGTAGGCGAGCCCTTGTTTAGCTTTTGGGATTGTTCTATATACACTCGACTATGCCTAGGACACTCGATTGTTAATGTGTAGGCTCTCTTGGCATCTCAGAATGGGGGTATGGTTTGGATGCATCTCAGGAAGTGATCGGCACTGGTAGATGATCCAGACTCGTCCAAATCGGCTTCAGTAAAGAGATTCCTTGGGAACCTCTATTTAACTCTTGGTTGCTTGGGAGGGTGTGCTCAAATTTTCTCCCCATCACAAATTTTCCCACTCCCTCTTGCGCCCTACCAACTACTACAATGCTCTACTAAAATGCTCGGCTTCGCTCCCAATCATTTCAAAGTGTTACTCCCCTTCAGATTTTCTCTCACTCTAGAACCGCAACACCCCCGCCGTCTCACTTGAAAACCCATCCTCACTATCACAAGGACACCTGATAGCTATGTAGGGGGCTCTTCTACATTTTCTGAGGGGTCTCGACATTCGACTCATCGCGGGAAAAGGGTTGGAAATGGTAGTTGGCTCTAAACTCATCCATGTCGGGCTCCAATTGGATTGTTGGGAGCCCTCTTCTAGCTCTTGGGGTCTCTCTGAATGCCGCACTCTGCCTGCGACAGCCGATTGCAATGCGTGGTGGCTCTCTTACAATCTTGGAATGGTGTGAAAAGTTGAAAAGCGGTGCAATATTCTCTCTATGAAGAGTGGCATGATGATTGTTGGGGTAATTTGAGTCAGTCGTAGCTTTGGCCTTGGGCCATTGAGACGGCTGCCCGGTTTCCTACTCACAAGTCATGTCTGCCAGTAACAAACTTGACAACATGTAATCGGTCTCATTCTTGATTGTTCTTGGAGGCAATCTTTGGAGCTTTTGGATTTTAGACCTATCACTCGAATTCTCCTCTGTTGAGGATGATTGTATGCACTTGTGTCGGTTACTTGATGGTATTTGTGAAACAACAGTTTGGAATGAGCTCCTCCATTGTGCTCTGTAAGGGTGCAGTCAGAGGCTCTCGCCTTTGTATTCAATTGGCATTCACCATGCACGTCTGTCGTAAACTAGCGGGACATTTTCGATGTTTGGTGGTTGTCTTTGAATGATGCGTTGGTCTGAAAGTGCACATTACTAGCATTTGTGCCATTGGTTTTTCATCTTTGGCATGTTGCATTGTTGCAATCAAACTCCGTCCCCAAGAATGTGGTGGTCCCTCTTCGAGGCAAAAGCCTGTTCACATTGGTCCGGGGGTTATGGGCGGCTCGGAGACCCCATTTTGGGTACGTGTAAACGTCCCTTGTGAGGTTGTGCGTCACAATGCTCTGGCCCACGTAGGCATTCTATATCCATTGAGCTACATTTTTCATGGATGATTTGTGCCCCAAGGCCTTGCTCCGAGGCGGATTTACTTATACTGGTCGAGGCAGGATTTGTCCTTGCGGGGTGCACCACAAAAAGTGCATAGGGGGCATATACTTGGGAAATGGATGTCCTTGCGTGGCCTTACTCGATCGCATGCACGACACATTCTCTAATGGCATGACTGTCGGGGGGCTGCATGCATTAGCTGTGGAGGATGGTTATCGAAGTCGTGCCAGGAATAGAATGATTTATGTTGGCCGAGACATGCTTGTCCGTGTGGGTTGCACCACCACATGTGCGTAGGGGGTATATACCTGGGAAATGGATGCTCCTGAGTGGTCTTATAATAGAGGTGGCCGCATGAACGGTGTTGTCTTTTTGGGTAGGCACGTCGCGAGCAGGGGTGGCTTGGGGTCTTTTAGGTAAAGGGCTCCGTACAGGATGTTCTTCCCAGGTGCTTGTGAACCGAGGCTCTTTGCCATCGCTCTTCGGCCTACGTGGATCTTTTATACCTAGCTCGATGTTCTCTGTTGGCACTTGGAAACATAACTCTTGTCAAGGAGAAATTTGTTTTGCGGCAATTGAGATCAACTTGTTTGTGTGCAGGTGCGTCACTCCAAGCATGTGCGGGGCATATGCTTGGGAAATGGATGTCTCTGAGTGGCTTTATAATTGAGGTGGCCACGTGTGCAATGCACTCTCTATAGACCCACCTTTCGTTAGTAGGGGCGTCTTCGAGAGTTTTAGGTAAAGGGCTTCGTATGGGATGTTCTTCTCAAGTTCCTATGAACCGAAGCTCCTTGCCATCACTCTCTAGCTTTTGCTTAGACAATTTTCTCGTGCAGGGGCACCCCACCTCTTTCAAGCTACAAGTGGATTTTGTTCGATTGCGAGGATGCACCGATGCTTATGTTTTTGGTTTCCCATGTGGGCCGGTCCGCACGCTGCCTCTAGTAGGCTCACGATGGCCCGTCCATGGCTGGAAGCTACCTGGTCGATCCTACCAATAGTCATATGCTTATCTCAAAGATTAAGCCATGCATGTCTAAGTATGAACTATTTCAGACTGTGAAACTGTGGATGGCTCATTAAATCAATTATAGTTTCTTTCATGGTACTTTGCTACTCGGATAATTGTAGTAATTCTAGAGCTAATACGTGCACCAAATCCTAACTCTTAGAAGGGATACATTTATTAGATAAAAGTTCGGCACAGGCTCGCCTGCTACTCCGGTGATTCATGATAACTTGACGGATCGCACGACCTTTGTGCCGGTGACGCTTCATTCAAATTTCTGCCCTATCAACTTTCGATGATAGGATAGAGGCCTACCATGGTGGTGACAGGTGATAGAGAATTAGGGTTCGATTCCAGAGAGGGAGCCTGAGAAACGGCTACCACATCCAAGGAAGACTTTAGGCATGCAAATTACCCAATCCTGACACGGGGAGGTAGTGACAATAAATAACAATACTAGGCTCATCGAGTTTGGTAATTGGAATGAGTACAATCTAAATCCCTTAACAAGGATCCATTGGAAGGAAAGTCTAGTGCTAGTAGCCACGGTAATTCCAACTCCAATAGTGTATATTTAAGTTGTTGCAGTTAAAAAGCTCATAGTTGGACCTTGGGTCATCACGGTCAGTTTGCCTACTTGGTGTGCACTGGCCCTCACGTCCCTTCTACCGGTGGTGCATTCCTGGCCTTAATTAGCTGGGTCACGGTTCTGGTGCTATTACTTTGAAAAAATTAGAGTGCTCAAAGAAAGCCTACACTCTGAATACATTAGCATGGAATAATGTGATAGGAGTCTGGTCCTGTTCTGTTGGCCTTCAGGACCAGAGTAATGATTAATAGGGACTGTCAGGGGCATTCCTATTTCATTGTTAGAGGTGAAATTCTTGGATTTATGGAAGACGAACCACTGCGAAAGAATTTTCCAAGGATGTTTTCATTAATCAAGAACGAAAGCTGGGGGCTCGAAGATGATCAGATACCATCCTAGTCTCAACCATAAATGATGTTGACCAGGGATCGGTGCATGTTTCTCTAAGGACTCTGCCAGCACCTTCTGAGAAATCAGAGAAATCAGAGTGTTTGGGACTTAGTAAGGATTGACAGATTGAGAGCTCTTTCTTGATTCTATGGGTGGTGGTGCATGGTTGTTCTTAGTTGGTGGAGCGATATGTGTGGTTAATTTTGTTAACGAACGAGACCTCAGCCTGCTAACTAGCTATGTGGAGCTTCCCCTTCGTGGCCAGCTTCTTAGAGGGACTATGGCCTCCTAAGCCATGGAATTTTGAGGCAATAACAGGTCTATGATGCCCTTAGATGTTTTGGGCCGCATGTGCACTACACTGATGCAACCAATGAGTTTTTCTCCCTAGACCGAAGGGTTCAGGAAATCTTGCCAAATTGCATCGAGATGGGGATAGACCATTGCAATTATTGATCTTCAATAAGGAATTCCTAGTAAGTGCGAGTGCGTGTGCTTCGGTGTGGAAAGACCCAGGGTCTAATTTCGATTGTAATGGGTGCATCTCGGTGATGTGCATCACCAGGGGGTCCTGCCTCATTGCAATCAGAAGAGGCTCGAGTCTTTCCCATGCCGAAGCCACGTGCCTCAGCTGTGTGCGCAGTGTTGTGCCAGGGATTCGTCACTTCGACGACGGCAAGTCGGGACTGCCGCAACCCCCTATTGCTTCGCCTAGGGGAATTTATGTTTGTTGGTGTGAGTACTTTGTTGCGAATGAGTGCACTTGCGAGATTCGCGGGGGAGGACCCCTCATTTAGCCACGTGGTCCTCTCTAGGCGGCGTCCACTTAAGCGATGTGATTGGGCAGGGACACGTCGTTCCCCAATGGCCCTTTTGAGGGAGCCATCACCTCTTGACTTTGGGGGTGTTGGTGGATCGATTGCGTCAACACCCTACACATCGATTTTGACCCACACCAAGAAATCCAAAGACTAGAGCGCAGCTCAAATGCCTTGAGCATTTTGCTCGCCAGAAAATATGAAAATTAAAACACGACTCTCAGTAACGGATATCTCGGCTCTCGCCACGATTAAGAATGTAGCGAAATGTGATACTTAGTGTGAATTGTAGAATCTCGTGAATCATCGAGTCTTTGAATGCAAGTTGCGCCCGAAGGCACGTCTGCTTGGGCATCGCACTTAAAAAATCGCCCTCTTGAACGGAGGAGCGAAGATGGTCGTCCATGCCCAACAAAGGTGCGGTCAGCTAAAATGAGCATGAGGTCCATCACCTTGTCATGACGAGCAGTGGCCTATGTGGGTTGGCATTGGTTTGCGCGAGGCAGACGAGGCCAAGATTTGAACTTTAGTTGGGCTGCGATGGCCTGGCATTGTGCGGGCATGTTGAGTCCCTGTCGCGTCCCTAGGTCAGGCGTGAATACCCGCTGAGTTTAAGCATATCACTAAGCGGAGGAAAAGAAACTTACCAGGATTCCCCTAGTAATGGCGAGTGAACGGGGAAGAGCCTAGTATGAAAATCGACGGCTTTGCCTGCCAAATTGTAGTCTGTAGAAGCATCCTCAGCGACCGACCGGGCCCAAGACCCCTGGAAGGGAGCACTGGAAAGGGTGAGAGCCCTGTTAGGCCCAGACCCTCCCGCACCACGAGGCACTATCAACGAGTCGCGTTGTTTGGGAATGTAGCCCTAATTGGGTGGTAAATTTCGTCCAATGCTAAATACGGGCGAGAGACCGATAGTGAACAAGTACCGTGAGGGAAAGATGAAAAGGACTTTGAAAAGAGAGTTAAAGAGAGCTTGAAATTGCCGGGAGGGAAGTGGATGGAGGCCGGCGATGCCCCCCGGTCGGATGCAGAATGGTGTGAGCTGGTCCACCGCTCGGCTCGGGGGCGTGCCAGTGTGGGCCATTGTAGCGGAACAAGTGCGACATTTTAGGTCGCACTGTACCTCCATCATGGCAATCGAGGAGCAAAGCGTGCACCTATGGAGGGCCCTCGGGCACCTACGCGCTCATGGCACTGGCCAACGGGCTTTCCATCTGACCCGTCTTGAAACACGGACAAAGGAGTCTAACATGTGTGTGAGTTGGTGGGTTGGGAAACCCGCGAGGTACAAGGAAGTTGTCTGGCGAGATCCCCTCTTGGGGGGTGCACTGCCGACCGACCCTGATTTTCTATGAAGGGTTCAAGTGCGAGCACACCTGTTGGGACCCGAAAGATGGTGAACTATGCTTGAGCAAGGCAAAGCCAGAGGAAACTCTGGTGGAGGTCCACATCGATACTAATGTGCAAATCATTCGTCTGACTTGGGTATAGGGGCGAAAGACTAATCAAACCGTCTAGTTGCTGGTTTCCTCCAATGTTTCCCTCAAGATAGCTAGAGCTCATGTGCGAGTTTTATTAGGTAAAGCAAATGATTAGAGGCATCGGGGGCGTAATGCCCTCGACCTATTCTCAAACTTTAAATAGGTAAGGCAGTGCGGCTACTCCATTGAGCCATGCCACGGAATTGCGAGCTCCAAGTGGGCCATTTTTGGTAAGCAGAACTGGCAATGCGGAATGAACCGAAAGCCAATTTACGGTGCCAAATTGTGTACTAACCCAGATCTCAGAAAGGGTGTTGGTTGATTAAGACAATAGGACAGTGGTCATGGAAGTTGAAATCCGCAAAGGAG
>VDFB02163112.1:141362-228862 GCA_007258455.2 Sequoia sempervirens
CACTCAAGGGGAGCACGAGGGGCAGCTTGGGTGACTTGGACGACCTGGCGACTTGGACATGCACTCCATCTCTGCTTCAGAGTTCCAGTTCCAGTGTCCAAGGGGTGCAACTTGGGGACTGGGGGTGTCGAAAGTGGGCTCCAAAAAATAAATCCTAAAATTGTGTCCAGAAAAGGGGTCACTCGACCAAGCACTGGTAAAAGGGTGCAACACTGGGACTTCCAGGGATGTCACCCATCCCAGTACTACTCCGGCCCAAGTGTGCTTAACTGCAGAGTTCTGATGGGATCTGGTGCACTAACACTGGTATGATCACACCCATCAAGGACTTGTCACCACAATTTCTTGCTACACACATTAACAACGCAGTCACCTTTCGTGCTATCTCGTCTAGGGTTTGGGGTTTCCCTTCCCAATGTCTGAAGTGGGGTTCCTCGTGCCTAAGTGGGCTTGGGGTTTCCCTTTTAAAAGTGGGTCATCCGATAAAACACTTCAAAAGGGTGCAACACAGGGACTCCCCTGGAGGTCACCCATCCTAGTTCTACTCTTGCCCGAGTGCGCTTAGCTCGCATGGGTGTGATTGTTGCAAGAGCTCGCAGCCGTGTGGAAATGGGTGCGACCGGTGCAGAGAAATCGCAGGGGTGCGTAAAAGTGGGATTGAATCGGGCTCCGATAGTGGGACCTGAAACTCGGCTTTGAAAATCAAGCCCCATATGGTGGGACTGGATCAAGCCCCAAAGAAGAGTCTATAAAAGTAGGTCCCAAAGATCGGCTCCAAAAGTGGGTCCCAAAATTTAGCTCTAAAAATCGAGCTCCAAAAATCAACGACTTGGCAAACTCTACGAACTTGGAAATTCAACTCCAAAAAATGGGTACCGATAAAATACTTGAAAAGGCTGCAATGCCAAGACTTATTGGGAGGTTGCCCATCCCATTACTACTCTGGCCCTACCACGCTTAGCTCACACGGGTGCGAGTGTTGCAGGAGCTCGCAGCCATGCGGAAACGGGTGCGACTGGTGCAAAAAAATTGCAGGGGTGCATAAAAGTGGGATTGAATCGGGCTCCGATAGTGGGTCCTGAAACTCAGCTCCGAAAATCGAGCCCCAAAGAGTGGGAATGGATCAAGTACCAAAAGGTAGGCTCCAAAAATAGGTCCCAAAAATTGGGCCCCAAAAGTGGGTCCAAAAGTCCTAAATCGGGGGGCTAGATCATTTTTCTGCGTCATCCTCCCAATGTCTGGGATTCATAAAAATAGCTTATATAAGGGGGTGGTGTCATTCGAGAGGCCCCCCATGGAGTCCCATTCTGAAAGTCCTTGGCGAACTTGGGCGAGTTGGATGACTCGGACATGCACTGGATCTTGGCTCCGGCGACTTGGACGACTCGAACATGCACTGGATCTTGGCTTCAACGGTTTGGATGACTTGGTGAACTACGTGACTTGGGCGATATGGAAGACTTGAAAATGCATTGGATCTTGGCTTCAGCGACTTGGCAAGCTTGGTGAGTTGGGTGACTTGGACAATTTGGATAGGCACTGGATCTTGGCTTTAGCGACCTGGATGACTTGGCGAGCTTGGTGACTTGGGCGACCTAGACGACTTGGCGAACTCGACGACTTGGGTGACTCGGGCATGCACTGGATCTTGGCTTCAACGACTTTGATGACTTGGCAAACTCTGCGACTTGGGCGATATGGATGACTCAGACATGCACTGAATCTTGGCTTCAACGGCTTGGATGACTTGGTGAACTTGGGCGACTTGGACAACTCAAACACGCACTGGATCTTGGCTTCAGCGACTTGGATGACCTGGCAAACTTGGCTTCGGTGACTTGGATGACTTGGCGAGGTTGGACATGCACTAGATCTTGGTTTGGCGACTTAGGTGACTTGGACATGTAGTGGATCTTGGCTTCGGTGACTTGGACGATTGGGACATGCACTGGATCTTGGCTTTGGCAACTTGGACAACCTGGTGAGCTTGGTGACTTGGGTGACTTGGAGGACTTGGACAGGCACTATATCTGGGATTCGGCGAGCTTGGGTGACTTGGATGACTTGGACATGCGCTGGATCTTGGCTTCAGTGACTTGGATGACTTGGTGAGCTTCACAACTTGGGTGACTTGTATGAATTGGATAGGCACTGGATCTTGGCTTCGTCGACTTGGATGATTTAGCAAGCTTAGCGACTTGGACGTGCACTCAATCTTGGCTTCGATGACTTGGATGACTTGGTGAGTTTGGTGATTTGGGTGACTTGGCGAGCCTGGTTACTTGGACAACTTGGACATGCACTGGATCTTGGCTTCGGTGACTTGGACATGCACTGGATCTTGGCTTCAGAGACTTGGAAGACTTAGCGAGCCTGGCGACTTGGGCTCCAATAGTGGGTCCCGAAACTCAGCTCTAAAAATTGAACCCAAAAGAGTGGGACTAGATCAAGTCCCAAAAAATAGGCTCCAAAAATAGGTCCCAAAAATTGGGCCCCAAAAGTGGATCCAAAAGTCCTAAATCGGGGGGCTGGGTCATTTTTCTGCATCATCCTACCGATGTCTGGGATTCAGAAAAATAGCTTATCTACGGGGGTGGTGTCATTTGAGAGGCCCCACACAGATTCCCATTTTGAAAGACCCGTCCCCACCCCGGAGCTCGAGAGGTGACATATATATATACGTCGGTGACTTGGTGAATTGGACGACTTGGTGAACTTGGTGACTTGGGTGAGTTGGACGACTCAGACATGCACTGGATCTTGGCTCCGGCAACTTGGATGATTTGGACGACTCGAAAATGCACTAGATCTTGGCTTCAGTGGCTTGGATGACTTGGCGAACTACGCGACTTGGGTGATATGGACAACTTGGACATGCATTGGATCTTGGCCTCGGCAACTTGGCGAGCTTGGCAAGTTGGGTGACTTGGACGATTTGGACAGGCACTGGATCTTGGCTTTGGTGAATGGGATGACTTGGTGAGGTTGGCAACTTGGGCGACCTGGATGACTTGGTGAACTCGGCAACTTGGGCAACTTGGGTGACTCGTGCATGCAGTAGATCTTGGATTCGGCGACTTGGATGACTTGGCGAACTCCGCGACTTGGGCGATATGGATGACTCAGACATGCACTGGATCTTGGCTTTGGCCACTTGCATGACTTGGTGAACTCGACAACTTGGGCGACTTGGACGACCTGGCGAGCTTGGCTTCGGCGACTTGGATGACTTGGATGACTTGGCGAGCTTGGACATGCACTAGATCTTAGGTTCAGTGACTTGGACGACTTGGACATGCACTGGATGTTGGCTTCAGTGACTTGGACAACTGGGACATGCACTGGATCTTGGCTTTGGCAGCTTGGACAACCTGGTGAGCTTGGCTGACTCAGACGACTTGGACATGTGTTGGATCTTGGCTTTGGCGACTTCAATGACTTGGCGAGCTTTGCGACTTGGGAAACTTTTATGAATTGGATAGGCATTGGATCTTGGCTTCACCGACTTGGATAACTTGGCAAGATTGCAACATGGACGTGCACTTGATCTTGGCTTTGACAACTTGGATGACTTGGTGAGCTTGGCGATTTGGGTGACTTGGAGAGCCTAGTGACTTGGGTGACTTGGACAACTTGGACATGCATTGTATCTTGGCTTCGGCAACTTGGACATGCACTGGATCTTGCCTTCAGAGACTTGGACGACTTGGCGAGCCTGGCGACTTGGGCTATGATAGTGGGTCCCGAAACTCAGCTCCGAAAAATCGAGCCCCAAAGAGTGGGACTTGATCGAGTCTGAAAAAGTAGGCTTTAAAAATAGGTCCCAAAAATCGAGCCCCAAAAGTGGGTCCAAAAGTCCTAAATCGGTGGGCTGGGTTATTTTTCTGCATCATCCTACCGATGTCTGGGATTCAAAAAAATAGCTTATATAGGGGGGTGGTGTCATTCGAGAGGCCCCACACAGATTCCCATTTCGAAAGACCCGTCCCCACCCCGGATCAAGGGTCAAGGGTTTAGGGTTCGGGGTCCAAGGTTCAGGGTTTAGTGTCTTGCTTTACGGTCCACAGGTCGGGGTTCAGTCTTCAATGTTCAAGGCTCAAGGTTTAAGATTTAGGGTTTAGGGTTCATGGTTCAAGGTCCAGGGTCTAGGGTCTAGGTTTAGAGCTCATGGTCCAAGGTCAAGGTCCAGTGTCAAGTGTCGAGGGTTGAGAGTATGGGACCAGGCTTCAGGCTTCAGGGTTGAAGGTTATTGGTTAAGGGTCAAGGGTCCATGTTTGGGGATTGAGGTTCAGGGTGGGGGTTCCACGTCTGGCGTTTAGGGTTCAAATTTTGGGTTCAAGGATCAGGGTTTAGGGTCCATGTTCACAATTCAGGTTGCATGTTCAAGGCTCGGGGTGTAGGGTTCAAGGTCCAAGGTCTTGGGTTAAGGGTTAAGGGTCTGGGGTTCGAGGTTCAGCTTAAGGTTCAAGGTTTGAGGTTCAAGGTTTCGAGTCCAAGTTGAGGGATCATGGTTCAAGGTCAACAGTCAAGTGTTCGGGGTCCAAGTTTCAGGGTCCATGTTTAGGGTTCACGGTTCAAGGTCGAGGGTCGAGGGTGAAGGTTGAAGGTTTAAGGGTTCAGGGTCAATGGTTCAAGGTTCAGGATTAAAGATCTAAGGTCAAGGACCAGGGTTTAAGGTTTAGGGTCCAAGGTGAGAGACAAAGGTCTAGGGTCAAGGGTTCAGGGTCCATGTTCATGGTTTAGGGTCCAAGGTCCAAGATTCAGGGTTTAGGGTCTAAGGTTCAGGGTTCAGGGTTCAAGGTTGAGGGTCAAGTGTTCGGGGTCCAAGGTTCAAGTTCCGTGTTTAGGGTTCACAGTTCAAGGTCAAGGGTTTAAGGTGAAGGTTGAAGTGTTCAAGGTTTAGGGTCAATGATCCAAGGTCTAGGGTTCAAGGTCCAAAGTTTAGGGTTCATGGTTCAAGGTCCAAGTTTAGGGTTTGGGGTTTGGGGTTCAAGGTCCAAAGTCTTGGGTTAAGGGTCTGGGGTGCAAGGTTGGGGTTCAGGTTCAGGGTTCAAGGTTTAAGGTTCAAGGTTTAGGGTCCAAGTTGAGGATTCAAGTTCCAGGGTCAACGGTTTAGGGTTGAGGGTCCATGCTCATGGCTCAAGGTCTATGGTCCAGGGCTTAGGGTCCAAGGGTCCTGGTTCAGTGTCCAGGGTCCAAGGCTCGGGGTTTAGGGTTCAAATTTCATTGTTAAGGGTGAAGGGTGAAGGGTAGAGTTAAGGGTCAAGAGTCAAGGGTTCAAGGTTCAAGGTTCAAGGTTTAAGGTTTAGGGTCCAAGGTCCAATGTGTAGGTTCATGGGGTTTGGGGTCAGGGTTTAGAGTTCAGGGTATAGGGTTCCTAGTTCAGGGTTTAAGGTTCAGAGTTCAGGGTCCAAGTTCAAGGTTTAAGGTCCACGGTCAAAGGTTAAGGGTTCCACGTCAAGGGTTTAGGGTCCATGTTCATAGTTTAGGGTCCAAAAGTGGGCTCCAAAATGGTTCGAGGGTTCACAGTCCAGGGTCAAGGGTTTAGTGTCTAGGGTTTGAGGTGCATGTTTAGGGTTTAGGGTCTAGGGTGAAGGGTTCATGGTTCAATTTTCAGGGTTCAAGGTCTAAGGTTTAGGGTTTGGTTTTAGGGTCTAGGGTGTAAGGTTTAGGATTCAAGGATCAGGGTGGAGTGTTCCAAGTTTAGGGTACTGGGTTTAGTGTTTCAGGTCTGGCTTTAGGCTTTAGGGTTTAGGGTTTAATGTCGAGGGTTGAGAGCGCAGGGTCAATGGTTTGGGTTTAGGGTTCGACATCCAAGGTTCATGATTTTCGGTCTACTTTTAGGATTAAGTGTACAAGTTTCAAGGTACACAGTGGGGGATTCTAGGTTTAGCATCCATTGTCTAGGGTCAAGGGTGAGGGGTTCAAGGTTCCAGTTTAGGGTTCATGGTCTAGGTTTAGGGTTCAGGGTTCAAGGTCTTGGTTTAAGGGTCTAGGGTCAAGGTTTCATGGTTCAGGGTTCAAGGACCAATGTTAAGGTTTCAGGGTTCAATGTTCAAGGTTTCAACTTCAAGGTCAAGGGTCTAGGCTTCAAGGTTTATGGTTTTAGGTCGAGGGTCAAGGGTTCAGGGTCCATGTTCGCGGTTCAAGATAGAGGGTTCAAAGTCCAAGTTTAGGGTTCAAGGACCAGGGTCCAAGGTTCATGGTCAAGGGTCAAGGGTTTAGTGTTTATGGTTAGGGTTTAGGGTTCAAGGTCGAGGGTCAAGGCTTTGGGGTCCATGGTTTAGGGTCCATATTTAGGGTTTAGGGTCTAGGGTGAAGGGTTTATGGTTCGGGTTTCAAGGTTCAAGGTTCAGGGTTTGGGTTTAGGGTCCAAGGTTTGAGGTTTAGGGTTCACGGTGGTGGGTTCCATGTTCAGGGTTTAGGGTTCGAGGTCCAAGGTTTAGGATTTTGGATCATGCTTTAGGCTCGAGTCCAGGGTTCAGGGTTCAATGTTCAAGGTACAAGTTAAGGGTTCAAGGTCTAAGGTAAGGATCCATGATCGAGGGTGTAGGTTCTAGGGTTTGGGGCAAGGTTTCAATGTTCAAGGTTCGAGGTCCAGGGTTCAGCGTTCAAGTTTAGGGTTTAGGGTTCAGGGTTTAGGTTTAGGGTTCAGGGTTCAAGGTTCAGGGTCAAGGGTTCAAAGTTCAAAAGTGGGTTCCAAAAAAGGGTCCCAAAATTTGGCTCCAAAAATGGGTCCCAAAATTTGGCTCCAAAAGTGGGCTCTGAAAATCGAGTATGAAAATGGTTCCCAAAATCGCGCTCAAAAAATGGGCCTTAAAAATCGGGGCTTTTGACCATTTCAAGCGACATCCTACCGATGCCTGGGAATCAGAAAAATAGCTTATGTAAGGGAGTGTAGTGTGCTAAGGGGCCAGGGCAGTGCTCCAAGGCGATTCTGAGCTGGGAGCTCGACCCGAGCTGAGTCGGCGAGCCGAGTTGGAGGGCGAGTTGAGTCAGGCAAGCAAGCCGAATTGGAGGGTGAGCTAAGCCAAGTTAGAGGGCGAACTGAGTCACAGTTCAAAGCTCGGGTTGGGGAATCTGAGTTGGGGTGTCCGAGTTGGGAACTCGAGTGCACCAAGCTTGGTACGAAAAGTTAGATATCGAGGTGTTTGACCATTTCTCAGCGTCATCCTACTGACACCTAGGATTTCCAAAAATAGCTTATATAGGGGAGTATGAGTTCTGTTTTGGCCGAGTTAGCATAAGAACCGAGTTACGAACCAGATTATGAGGGCCGACATGAGAACTCGAGTTGGGGCGTATGAGTTGGGAAATTGAGTGTGCCTAGCTCGGTCCGAAAAGTTAGAAATCAAGGGGTTCATCCATTTTGAGGTGTCATCCTACCGATGCCTGGGATTTAGACAAATAGCTTACATAGGGGGTATGTGTTCTCTTAAGGCTTTGTCTGAATGCGGTGTGAGTTGGAAATTTGAGCTCAGGGGCGTATAGGGGAATAGATCGACTTGAGGGTGCAAGTCGATGGATTCGAGGGTGTTGAACGAGTCCGATGCGATGCAAAGCGAGCTCAGTGCAAAAAGTTAGAAATCGGGGGGTTCGACCGTTTTGAGCTGTCATCCTACCGATGCTTGGGATTCAGAGAAATAGCTTATATAGGGGGTATGTGTTCTCTTAAGGCCCAGTCTAAATGTGATGCGAGTTGGGAACCTGAGCCGAGGGGCCTATAATGGAATAGATCGACTTGAGGGCGCAAGTCGATGGATTCGTCGGTGCCCAACGAGTCTGATGGCGATGTTCTGCATGCAAAGCGAGCTCATTGCGAAAAGTCAAAAATCGGGGGGTTCGGCCGTTCTGCAATGTCATCCTACCGATGCCTCAGATTCAGACAAATAGCTTATATAGGGGGTATGTGTTCTCTTAAGGCCCAGTCCGAATGCGATGCGAGTTGGGAACCCGAGCCCGGGGGCCTAAAAGGGGAATAGATCGACTTGAGGGCGCAAGTCGATGGATTTGTTAGTGTCAGACGAGTCTGATGGCGATGCTATGCATGGGAAGCGAGCTCGTTACGAAAAGTAAAAAATCAGGGGGTTCAGCCATTCTGCGACGTCATCCTACCGATGCCTAGGATTCAGACAAATAGCTTATATAGGGGGTATGTGTTCTCTTAAGGCCCAGTTCGAATGCGATGCGAGTTGGGAACCCGAGCCTAGGGGCCTAAAAGGGGAATAGATTGACTTGAGGGTGCAAGTTGATGGATTCGTCAATGTCGGACAAGTCCGATGGCGATGCTATGCATGTGAAGTGAGCTCGTTGCGAAAAGTCAGAAATCGGGGGTTTATGCCGTTCTGCGATGTCATCCTACCGATGCCTGGGATTTAGACAAATAGCTTATATAGGGGGCATGTGTTCTCTTATGGCCTAGTCTGAATGCGATGCGAGTTGGGAACCTGAGCCACCGAGCCTACAAGGGGAATAGATCGAATTGAGGGTGCAATTCGATGGATTCGTCGGTGCCAAATGAGTTCGATGGTGATGTTATGCATGTGAAGCGACTAGTTTGCGAAAAGTCAGAAATCAGGGGTTTTGGCCGTTCTTAGCTGTCATCCTACTGATGCTTGGGATTCAGACAAATAGCTTATATAGGGGGGGTAATTCAGTCAAAAGCTCCCCCTCCTACATGACCCCTCTATAGCATGATCATGTTGGTGTGCTAACAGATGCATGGATTTGGTGCTCAATTTTTGCATCATGTACCAACATGAGTCACCTTCTATGTGCACGCAGGTACCCACCTAGGACACCTCACTTTTTATGTGGGAGCTCTTTGGCATTCTTCGAACGGTCTCAGTATCGAATGTAGCTCGGAATAGGGAACAACACTGGTAGCCACTCCCAACTCTATCGGGACCAAGTAAGGGATGACTTGGGAGCGCTCATCAAGCAGTTGGGTTGCTTGGACTGGAGAAAATTTTGATTGCCCACGACTTGGGTGAAAAGTCAAAAATCGGTGGGCTTGGACGTTTCTTGGTGTCATCCTATCGATGCCTAGGATTCAAACAAATAGCTTATATAGGGGACATGCGTCATTCAACTTGATCCCCCTGCTTGCCCTTCATGCCTGACTGTGATGTTGTTCACACGGATGGATTAGGCAGTCGGTTTTAATCATGCAGAATCACGGTCACACTTTAGGGGCACACAGGTTGTCATATACAAATGCATGCAGGACATCGGATTCTTGTGCATTGGCTCCCTCGCTGTCCTAGAATGGTCTCAGCATCGGATGCAACTCGTGAACAAGGGCGACACTGGTAGTCATTCCAAACTCGTCCATGTCATGCCCAAGTAAGGTACTTCATCGGATACACTGCATAGGAATCCGTTGTCCTGCATGAGGCAGAAAGTATGATGATTTTCTCTTCATGAGCAGCTTACTCGGTTATCCCATTCTCAGAGTTGAATGTCGCATAACGGACTTAGGAACAGTCTGTGCAGGTCCCCGCCCAGGACACTTTATTGCTATGCGAGGGCTCTCTGGCATTCTCCTAACGGTCTCAGTAGCGGATGCAGCTCAGAATAGGCAGAGGCACTGGTAGCCTTTACCCAAATTTTTTGGGACCAAGTAAGGGATGACTCGAGAACCGTCATGTAGCGGTTGGGTGGCTGGGACGGGACCAAATTTCAAATGCCCACGGCTTGGGTGAAAAAGTTGGAAATCGGGGGGCTTGGACCTTTCTTGGTGTCATCCTCCCGATGCTTGGGATTCGGACAAATAGCTTATATAGGGGACATGTTTCATTTGGTATGTCCCCCCTACGTGCCCCTCAAGCGTGACCGTGATGCTGTTCAGACGGATGATGGATTTTGCGGTCGGTTTTAATCGAGCAACATCATGGTCACACTTGAGTGGAACGCAGGTCACCCAATATGAATGCATGTAGGACATTGGATTGATGTGCAGCGACTCCCTCGCCGTCCTAGAACGGTCTTGGCATCGGACGAAACTCACGAACACGGGCGGCACTGGTAGTAGATGTCGTGCCCAAGTAAGCGACTTTGTGGGATACATTGCATAGGAATCCGGTGTCCTGCATGAGGCAGCAAGTATGACGATTTACGCTTAACAAGCATCTTACTTGGTTTGTCCCATTCTCGGAGTTGGATGTCTTGTAACGGACTTAGGAACAATCCTTGCAGGTCCCCACCCAGGACACTTTATTGCTATGTGGGGGGGTCTCTGGCATTCTCCTAACGGTCTCGGTAGCAGATGTCGCTTTGAATAGTGAAGGGAACTAGTAGCCTTTCCTGAACTATGCTGGGACCAAGTAAGGGATGACTCGGGAGCCATCGTGTAGCGGCTGGGTGGCTGGGATGGGACCAAATTTTGAATGCCCATGGCTTGGGCGAAAAAGTCAGAAATTAGGGGCTTGGACGTTTTTCGGTGTCATCCTACTGATGCCTGGGATTGGAAAAATAGCTTATATAGGGGAAATGTGTCATTCAGCATGTCCCCCCTGTATGCCCCTCAAGCATGACCGTGATGTTGTTCGAACGGATGAGGGATTTTGCAGTCATTTTTAATCGAGTAGCATCATGATCACGCTGGAGTGGCACGGAAGTCGCCCAATACGAATGCATGCAGGACATCGGATTGTTGTGCGGTGGCTCCCTCGCCGTCCTAGAATGGTCTCGACATTGGACGAAACTCGAGAACATGGGCGACACTGGTAGTCGTTCCAAACTCATCCATGTCTTGCTCAAGTAAGGGACTTCGTGGGATATACTGCATAGGAATCTATTGTCCTGCATGAGGCGGCAAGTATGTTAATTTTCTCTAAATGAGCATCTTACTCATTTTGTCCCATTCTCGGAGTTGGATGTCCTGTAACAAACTTAGGAACAGTCCTTGCAAGTCCCCACCAAGGACACTTTATTGCTATGCGGGGGCTGTCTGGAATTCTCCTAACGGTCTCTATAGCGGATGCTGCTCAGAATAGGGAGGGGCACTAGTAGCCTTTCCCAAAATTTTCTGGGACCAAGTAAGGGATGACTCGGGAGCCGTCGTGTAGTGGTTGGGTGGCTAGGACAGGACCAAATTTTGACTGCCCATGGCATGGGCGAAAAAGTCAAAAATCAGGGGGCTTGGACGTTTCTCGGTGTCATCCTATCGATGCTTGGGATTCAGACAAATAGCTTACATAGGGGACATGTGTCATTCAGAATTTCCCCCTGCGTGCCCCTCAAGTGTGACCATGATGCTTTTCGAACAGATGATGTATTTTGCGGTCAGCTTTAATCGAGCAACATCACGGACACACTTCAGGGGTAGGCAGGTCACCCAATACGAATGCATGCATAGGAATCTGATGTCCTGCATAGGTCACTCATCCATGCCGTGCCCAAGTAAGGGACTTCGTGGGATACACTACATAGGAATCCGATGTCCTGCATGAGTCAGCAAGCATGTCAATTTTCTCTTCATGAGCATCTTACACGGTTGTCCCATTCTTTGAGTTGGATGTCGCTGAGTGGACTTAGGAACAGTCCACAAGTTGCACCAAAAATCAGGCACACCCAGGGGGTAAGTCAGTCGAAAGCTCCCCGTCCTACATGCCCCTCTTGCGTGATCTTGTTGGTGTGCGATCAGATGGATTTGGATCTCGGTTTTTTCATCGTCCACCAACACAAGTCATGCTTTAGAGGTACACAGGTTCCCGCCCAGGACATCGGATTGCTATGGGAGTGCTGTCTATCACATTCTCGGAATGGTCTCGGCATCGGATGTAGCTCATAATATGGAATGGCACTGGTAGCCTATCCCAACTCTGACGGGACCTAGTAAGGAATGACGCGAGAGCCCTCGTCTAGCAGTTGGGTTGGCTTGGACAACCAAATTTTTAATGCCCACAACTTGGGTGAAAAGTCAAAAATCGGGAGCATTCTTCATTCAGGTTTCCCCCTACTTGCATGTCAAGCGTGACCGCGATGTTGTTCAAATGAATGGATTTGGCGGTCGGTTTTAATTGTGTAGCGTCATGGTCACGCTTGAGGGGCATGCAAGTCACCTGATAGTAATGCATGTAGAACATCGGATTGATATGTGGTGGGCCCCTCGCTGTCCTAAAATGGTACCTTCATTGGACGCACCTTGCGAACGCGAGTGACACTGGTAGCCACTCCAGAGCCGTCCATGACGTGTCCAAGTAAGGGATTTCATTGGGTACTCGGCATAGGGATCCTATGACCTGCATGAAATGACAAGTATGTCGGTTTGCTCGTCAAGAGAATCTTACACGGTTGTCCCATTCTCAGAGTTGGATGTCCCGAAACGGACTTAGGAATAGTTCGCAAGCGGCTCCACCCCAAAGGAGTGCCACTCCCCTGAAAGGGAGTGCAAAAGTTGCAATTCGGCTCACGATTCTCCCACCAGCATTCAAACCTGCCTTCCTGCTTACCCTTCATTAATTCAAGATCCCTCTTACCTTCTCAATAAGGAAACCTGATTGTTATGCAGGGGGCTCTCACTGTGTCTCGTAATGGTCTCGACATTGGACGCATTTGCGGGAAATGGATTGGCACTGGTAGCCTTTTCAATTCGTCCATGTCGGGTTCTATTGTAGGCGAGCCCTTTTTTAGCTTTTGGGATTGTTCTATATACACCTAACTACGCCTAGGACACTTGACTGTTAATGTGTAGGCTCTCTTGGCATCTCGGAATGGGGGTATGGTTTGGATGCATCTCGGGAAGTGATCAGCACTGGTAGCTGATCCAGACTCATCCAAATTGGCTTCAGTAAAGAGATTCCTTGGGAGCCTTTGTTTAACTCTCGAGTTACTTGGGAGGGTGTGCTCCAATTTTCTCTCCATCACAAATTTTCCAGCTCCCTCTTGCGCCCTACCAACTACTACTATGCTCTACTAAAATCCTCGGCTTCGCCCCCAATCATTTCAAAGTGTTACTCCCCTTCTGATTTTCTCTCACTCCAAAACACCAACACCCCCGCCATCTCACTTGAAAACCCATCCTCACTATCACAAGGACACCCGATTGCTGTGTAGGGGGCTCTTCTGCATTTTCTGAGGGGTCTCAACATTGGACGCATCGCGGGAAAAGGGTCGGCACTGGTAGTCGGCTCTAAACTCATCCATGACGGGCTCTAATTGGATTGTTGGGAGCACTCTTCTAGCTCTTGGGGTCTCTCTGAATGCCGCACTCTGCCTACGATAGCCGATTGCAATGCGTGGTGGCTCTCTTGCAGTCTTGGAACGGTGTGAAAAGTTGAAAAGAGGGGCGATATTCTCTTTGCGAAGAGTGGCATGATGATTGTTGGGGTAATTCGAGTCAGTCGTAGCTTTGGCCTCGAGCCACTGAGATGGCTACCCGGTTTCCTACTCACAAGTCATGTCCACCCAGTAATAGACTTGACAACATGTATTCAGTCTCATTCTTGATTGTTCCTAGAGGCAATCTTCAGAGCTTTTGGATTTTAGACCTATCACTCGAATTCTCCTTTGTTAAGGATGATTGTGTGCACTTGTGCCGGTTCCTTGATGGTATTTGCGAAACAACAGTTTGGAATGAGCTCCTCCATTGTGCTCTGTAAGGGTGCAGTCAGAGGCTCTCACCTTTGTATTTGGTTGGCATTCGCCATGCACGTTTGTCGTAAAGTAGCGCAACATTTTTGATGTTTGGCGGTTGTCTTAGAATGATGCGTTGGTCTGAAAGTGCACGTTACTAGCATTTGTGCCATTGGTTTTTCATCTTTGGCACATTGCATTATTGCAATCGAACTTCGTCCCCAAGAATGTGGCTGTCCCTCTTCAAGGCAAAAGCTGGTTCACGTTGGTCTAGGGGTCATGGACGGCTCGGAGACCCCATTTTGGGTATGTGTAAACATCCCATGCGAGGTTGTGCGTCGCCATGCTCTAGCCCGCGTAGGCATTCTATGTCCGTTGGGCTACATTTTTGTGGATGATTTGTGCCCCAAGCCCTTGCTCCGAGGGGGATTTACTTATGTTGGTCGAGGCAGGATTTGTCCTTGTGGGGTGCACCACAAAAATTGCATAGGGGGCATATACCTGGGAAATGGATGTCCTTGAGTGGCCTTACTCAATCGCGTGCATAGCGCATTCTCTTACGACATGGTTGTTGCGAGCATGAGCAGCTTTGAGTCTCTTGGGTAAAGGTTTCCATGTGGGATATTCTTCCCAGGTTCCTGTGAACCGAAGCTCCTTGTCATCGTGCTCCGGCCCGTGTAGGTTGGTACCTGTTCCCCTCGGAGGGCTGCATGCATTAGATGCGGAGGATGGTTACCAAAGTCATGTGCGGAATGAAATGATTTATGTTGGCCAAGACATGCTTGTCCGAGCGGGTTGCACCACCACATGTGCGTAGGGGGTATATACCTAGGAAATGGATGCTCCTGAGCAGTCTAATAATAGAGGTGGCTACATGCACGGTGCTGTATGTCCGGGTAGGCACATCGTGAGCAGGGGCGGTTTGGGGTCTTTTAGGTAAAGGGCTCCGTACGGGATGTTCTTCCCAGGTGCTTGTGAACCGAGGCTCTTTGCCATCGCTCTCTGGTCTGCATGGATCTTTTATACGTAGCTCGATGTTATTCGTTGGCACTTGGCAACAGAACTCTTGTCAAGGAGAAATTTGTTTTGCGGTGATCGAGATCGGCTTGTTTCTGTGCGGGTGCATCACTCCAAGCGTGTAAGGGGCATATTCCTAGGAAATGGATGTCTCTGAGCGGCCTTATAATTGAGGTGGCTGCATGCGCGATGCACACTTTGCAGACCTGCCTTTCGCGAGTAGGGGCATCTTTGAGAGTTTCGGGTAAAGGGCTCCGTATGGGATGTTCTTCTTAGGTGCCTATGAACCGAAGCTCCTTGCCATCACTCTTTGGCTTTTGCTTAGATGATTTTCTCGTGCAGGGGCAGCCCTCCTCTTTCGAGTTGCAAGTGGATTTTGTTCGATTGCGAGGATGCACCGATGCTTACATTTTTTGTTTCCCATGTGGGCGGGTCCACACACTGCCTCTAGTAGGCTTGCGGCAGCCCATCCGTGGTTGGAAGCTACCTGGTCGATCCTACCAGTAGTCATATGCTTATCTCAAAGATTAAGCCATGCATGTCTAAGTATGAACTATTTCAGACTGTGAAACTGTGGATGACTCATTAAATCAGTTATAGTTTCTTTGATGGTACTTTGCTACTCGGATAACCGTAGTAATTCTAGAGCTTATACGTGCACCAAATCCTGACTCTTGGAAGGGATGCATTTACTAGATAAAAGCCCGACGTGGGCTCGCTCGCTACTCTGGTGATTCATGATAACTCGATCGATCGCACAACCTTTGTGTCGGCGATGCTTCATTCAAATTTCTGCCCTATCAACTTTCGATGGTAGGATAGAGGCCTACCATGGTGGTGACGGGTGACGGAGAATTAGGGTTCAATTATAGAGAGGGAGCTTGAGAAATGACCACCACATCCAAGGAAGGCAGCAGGCGCGCAAATTACCCAATCCTGACACGGAGAGGTAGTGACAATAAATAACTATACTGGGCTCATCGAGTCTGGTAATTGGAATGAGTACAATCTAAATCCCTTAACGAGGATCCATTGGAGGGAAAGTCTGGTGCCAGCAGCTGTGGTAATTCCAGCTCCAATAGCGTATATTTAAGTTGTTGCAGTTAAAAAGCTCGTAGTTGGACCTTGGGTCGTCACAGTCGGTCCACCTACTTAGTGTGCACTAGCCCTCACATCCCTTCTGTTGGCGGCATGTTCCTAGCCTTAATGGCTGGGTCACAGTTCCGGCACTGTTACTTTGAAAAAATTATAGTGCTCAAAGCAAGCCTATGCTCTGAATACATTAGCATGGAATAACATGATAGGAATCTGGTCCTGTTTTGTTGGCCTTCAGGACTGGAGTAATGATTAATAAGGACTGTCATTCGTATTTCATTGTCAGAGGTGAAATTCTTGGATTTATGGAAGACAAACCACTGTGAAAGCATTTTCCAAGGATGTTTTCATTAATCAAGAACGGAAGTTGGGGGCTCAAAGATGATCAGATACCATCCTAGTCTCAACCATAAACGATGCCGACCAGGGATCGGCGGATGTTGCTCAAAGGACTGCGCCAACACCTTCTGAGAAATCAGAGTGTTTGGGTTCCAGGGGGAGTATGGTCAAAAGGCTGAAACTTAAAGGAATTGACGGAAGGGCACCACCAGGAGTGGAGCCTGTGGCTTAATTTGACTCAACACGGGGAAACTTACCAGGTCCAGACATAGTAAGGATTGACAAATTGAGAGCTCTTTCTTGATTCTATGGGTGGTGGTGCTTGGCCGTTCTTAGTTGATGGAGCAATTTGTCTGGTTAATTTCGTTAACAAACGAGACCTCAGCCTGCTAACTAGCTACACAGAGGTTCCCCTTCGTGGCTAGCTTCTTAGAGGGACTATGGCCTCCTAGGCCAAGGCAATAACAGGTCTGTGATGCCCTTAGATGTTCTAGGTTGCACGCGCGCTACACTGATGCAACCAACGAGTTTTTCTCCCTAGACCGAAAGGTTCAGGAAATCTTGCCAAATTGCATCGTGATGGGGATAGACCATTGCAATTATTGATCTTCAACGAGGAATTCCTAGTAAGTGCGAGTCATCAGCTCGCGTTGACTACATCCCTGCCCTTTGTACACATCGCTCATCACTCCTACCAATTAAATGATTCGGTGAAGTGTTCGGATCGCGCCGACGATGGCAGTTCTTGTCGGCGATGTCGCGAGAAGTTCATTGAACCTTATCATTTAGAGGAAGGGGAAGTCGTAACAAGGTTACCGTAGGTGAGCCTATGGTAGGATCATTGTCAGTTCAGGCCCTTGAATCGTGTAGGGGAGGAGGTGAGTCTGGCACGTCGGACTCATTCCTTTCCCGACCCTCGCTCTCGATGGCGTGTGGACAATCGAACCTCATCCACTTGTTCTACATTGTCGATTTCAAGGAGATTGAAGGTCGCAATCGGGTGCGTGTTCTTCGGTGTGGCAAGACCCAGGTTCCAATTTTGATTGTAATGGGTGCATCTCGGCAATGTGCATCGCTGGGGGGTCTTGCCCCATTGTAATCGGAAGAGGCTCGAGTCTTTCCCACGCCGAAGCAGCATGCCTCAGCTGTGTGCGCGATGTTGTTCTAGGGATCTGTCGCCTCGACGAAGGAAAGTCAGGACTGCCGCAACCCCTCGTTGCATTGCCTAGGGGACAATATGTTGGTTGGTGTGAGTACTTTGCTGC
Organism: Sequoia sempervirens; assembly: GCA_007258455.2. Classification (NCBI taxonomy): domain Eukaryota; kingdom Viridiplantae; phylum Streptophyta; class Pinopsida; order Cupressales; family Cupressaceae; genus Sequoia; species Sequoia sempervirens. Next base: position 158,657 of record VDFB02163112.1, read on the forward strand.
TAACGAGTGCACTCGCGAGATTCACGGGGCAGGACTCCTCATTTAGAGACGTGGTCCTCTGTAGGCGGCATCCACTTGAGCGATGCGATGGGGCGGGGACACGTCGTTCCCCAATGGCAGAGACAGGGCAATGCCCCTTTTTTTTCCTTAAGGTGCGCTTAGGCGCGCCGATCTAGGCAGAAGACATTGTCAGGTGGGGATTTTGGCTGGGGCGGCACATCTGTTAAAAGATAATGCAAGTGTCCTAAGATGAGCTCAATGAGAACATAAATCTCGTGTGGAACAAAAGGGTAAAAGCTCATTTGATTTTGATTTTCAGTATGAATACAAACCGTGAAAGCATGGCCTATTGATCCTTTAGACTTTTGGAATTTGGAGCTAGAGGTGTCAGAAAAGTTACCACAGGGATAACTGGCCTATGCCAGCCAAGCGTTCATAGCGATGTTGCTTTTTGATCCTTCGATGTCGGCTCTTCCTATCATTGTGAAGTAGAATTCACCAAGTGTTGGATTGTTCACTCACCAATAGGGAACTTGAGTTGGGTTTAGATGATCGTGAGACAAGTTAGTTTTACCCTACTGATGATCCGCGCTGTAATAGTAATTCAACGTGTGCTGGGTTTAGGCCAAAATCGGGTTCCCGGTGCCTGTGTGGGAATGGGACTTACCCTTGCCAAGCCCGATCCGAACTGGGGTTGGGGCCTCCCTTCCCCAAGTTCGGTGCCAACCGAGGTTCATGGTTCCTAAGTGGGGTTGGGGTTTCCCTTCCCCAAGTCCGGTCCAAAGTGAGGTTCCATGTAAGGGGAGCACCAAGGGCGAATTGGGCAACCTGGACATGACCTGGACCTTGGCTTCGGAGTTCTAGTTCCAGCATCCAAGGGGAATAGTAGGGGCGACTTAGACACACACTGGATCTTGCCTTGGGAGTTCCAGTTCCACTATCCAAGGGAAGCACCGGATCTTGGCTTCGGAGATTCAGTTCCACTAAGCAATCGGAGCACCATGGGCGACCTACACAACCTGGCGACTTGGAGGACTTGGACATGCAATGGGTCTTGGCTTCCGAGTTCTAGTTCTGGTGTCCAAGGGGAGCCCAAGGGGCGACTTGGACATGAACCGGATCTTTGGTCTTCGGAGTTCCAGTTCTGATGTCCAAGGGGAGCACCAGGGGTGACCTAGATGACTTGGACATGCACTAGATCTTGGCTTCAGAGTTCTAGTTCCATTGTCCAAGGGGAGCACTAGGGGTGACTTGCACATGCACCAGATCTTGGCTTCGGTGTTCCAGTTCCAACACTCAATGGGAGCACGAGGGGCGACTTGGGAGACTTGGACAACCTAGTGAGTTCGACGACTTGGAGAGCTTGGCGACTTGGACATGTACCGGATCTTGGCTTCGGCATTCCAACACTCAAGGGGAGCACGAGGGGTGACTTGGACATGCACTCCATCTCTGCTTCGGAGTTCAAGTTCCAGTGTCCAAGGGGAGCAACTTGGGGTCTAGGGGTGTCGAAACTGGGCTCCAAAAAATGCATCCTAAAAGGGTGTCCCAAAAAGGGGTCAGTCGACCAAGCACTGGTAAAAGGGTGCAACACCGAGACTTCCCGGGAGGTCACCCATCCTAGTACTACTCCGGCCCAAGCGTGCTTAACTGCAGAGTTCTGATGGGATCCGATGCACTAACGCTAGTTCGCACCCATCAAGGACTTGTCACCACAATGTCTTGGGACACACATTAACAACGCAGTCACCTTTCATGCGATCTTGTCCAAGGGCCTTGTCCCGAGTTTGGGGTTTTCCTTCCCAATGTTCGAAGTGGGGTTCCCCGTGCCTAAGTGGGCTTGGGGTTTCCCTGTCAAAAGTGGGTCATCCGATAAAACACTACAAAAGGGTGCAACACAGGGACTCCCCGGGAGGTCACCCATCCTAGTACTACTCTGGCCAGAGTGCGCTTAGCTTGCATGGGTGTGAGTGTTGCAGGAGGTCACAGCCGTGCAGAAATGGGTGCCAGCGGTGGAGGAACTCGCTGTGGTGCGTAAAACGGGGATTAAATCGGGTCCCAAAAATTGGCTCCGAGAATCGGGCTCAAAAAGTGGGCCCTGAAACTCGGCTCCGAAAATCGAGCCCTGAAAGGTGGGACTGGATCAAGCCCCAAAGAAGAGTCTATAAAATTAGGTCCCAGAGATCGGCTCTGAAAGTGGGTCCCAAAATTTGGCTCCCAAAATTGAGCTCCAAAAATTGGCAACTTGGCGAACTCTACGAACTTGGAAAGTCAGCTCCAAAAAATGGGTCCCGATAAAATACTAGAAAAGGGTACAACGCCAAGACTTCCTGGGAGGTCCCCATCCCAGTACTACTCTGGCCCAGCGCGCTTAACTCGCACAGGTGCGAGTGTTGCAAGAGCTCGAAGCAGTGTGGAAATGGGTGCGACCGGTGCAGAAAAATCGTAGGGACGTGTAAAAGAAGGATTCAATCGGGCTCCGATAGTGGGTCCCAAAACTCGGCTTTGAGAATCGAGCCCCAAAGAGCGGGACTGGATCGAGTCGCAAAAAATAGGCTGCAAAAATAGGTCCCAAAAATCAAGCCCCAAAAGTGGGTCCAAAAGTCCTAAATTGGGGGGCTGGGTCATTTTTTTGCGTCATCCTATCGATGTCTGGGATTCAGAAAAATAACATATATAGCGGGGTGGTGTCATTCGAGAGGCCCCCCATGGAGTCCCATTTTGATAGTCCTATCCCCACTCCGAAGCTCGAGAGGTGACATATATAAAATCTTGACGCTGGTGACTTGGCGACTTGGGCGACTTGGGTGACTTGGACATGCACCGGATCTTGGCTTTAGAGTTCCAGTTTTGGCATGCAAGGGGAGCACCAAGGGCGACCTGGGCGACTTGGACATGCACCGGATCTTGGCTTTGAAGTTCCAGTTCTAGCAAGCAAGGGCGACCTGGGCGACGTGGACATGCACTAGATCTTGGTCTCGGAGTTCCAGTTCCGGTGTCCAAGGGGAGCGACTTGGACGACCTAGACATGCGTTGTATCTTAGCTTCAGCGACTTGGGCGACTCGGGCGACTTGGACACACACTGGATCTTGGCTTCGGAGACTTGGACAAATTGGCGAGCCTAGGGACTTGGCCGACTCGGGCGACTTGGACATGCACTGGATCTTGGCTTCAGAGACTTGGATGACTTGGCAAGCCTGGTGACTTGGGTGACTTGGATGACTTGGACAAGGACTCGATCTTGGCTTCGGTGACTTGGAGAACTTTGACATGCATTGGATCTTGGCCTCGGTGACTTGGATGACTTGGACATGCACTGGACCTTGGCCTCGGCGACTTGGGCGACTTGGACGACTTCGACATGCATTGGATCTAGGCTTTGCCGACTTGGATAACTTGGCGGGCTTGGTGACTTGGACGTGCACTCAATCTTGGCTTCGATGACTTGGACGACTTGGTGATCTTGGCGAGCTTGGCGACTTGGGCGACTTGGATGATTTGGCGAGCCTAGCAACTTGGGTGACTCTAGCAACTTGGACATGCACTAGATCTTGGCTACGGAGACTTGGACGACTTGGACAGGGAGTCAATCTTGGCTTCGACGACTTGGACATGCACCAGATCTTGGCTTCGGCATTCAAGTTCCAATACTCAAGGGGAGCACGAGGGGCGACTTAGACGATTGGACAACTTAGCGACTTGGACGACTTGGAGAGCTCGGCGACTTGGGCGACTTGGACATGCACTCCATATCTACTTCAGAATTCTAGTTCCAGTGTCCAAGGGGTGCAACTTGGGGACCGGGGGTGTCGAAAGTGGGCTCTAAAAAATGCATCCTAAAAGTGTGTCCTGAAAAGGGTTCACTCGACCAAGCACTGGTAAAAGGGTGCAACACCGGGACTTCCCGGGAGGTCACCCATCCCAGTACTACTTTGGCCCTAGCGCACTTAACTACGGAGTTCTAATGGGATTCGGTGCACTAATGCTAGTATGATCGCACCCATCAAAGACTTGTCACCACAATGTCTTGGGACACACATTAACAACGCAATCACCTTTCATGTGATCTCATCAAGAGCCCCTGTCCCAGGTTTGGGGTTATCCTTCCCAATGTCCAAAATGGGGTTCCTCATGCCTAAGTGGGCTTGGGGTTTCCCTTCCAAAAGTGGGTCATCCGATAAAACACTTCAAAAGGGTGCAACACAGGGACTCCCCTGGAGGTCACCCATCCTAGTTCTACTCCGACCCAAGTGCGCTTAGCTCGCACAGGTGCGAGTGTTGCAGGAGCTCGCAGCCGTGTGAAAATGGGTGCAACCGGTGCAGAGAAATCGTAGGGGTGCGTAAAAGTGGGATTGAATCGGGCTCCAATAGTGGGACCCGAAAGTCGGCTCCGAAAATCAAGCCCTGGAAGGTGGGATTGGATCGAGCCGCAAAGAAGAGTCTATAAAAGTAGGTCCCAAAAATCGGCTTCGAAAGTGGGTCCAAAAATTTGGCTCCGAAAATTGAGCTCCAAAAATTGGCAACTTGGCGAACTCTGCAAACTTGGAAATTCAGCTCCAAAAAATGGGTCCCGATAAAATACTTGAAAAGAGTGCAATGCCAAGACTTCCCAGGTCACCCATCCCAGTACTACTGCGGCCCGGCCATGCTTAACTCGCACGGGTGCAAGTGTTGCAGGAGCTCGCAGCCGTGTGAGTCAAAATTCCTTGGTCTGATGGTTGTTTTAGAGTTGTTGCAGGAGGGATGGCAATCAAGGCATGGCAACCCACATATCCCAACCTGCCTTCAGATTTGATCAATTTGAGGAGTCCATTAAAAGGAATTCCCTATTCTAACATGTGGGTCAAAGTCAGTTTAGTGATTGGATGGCATTTAGGTTTCCTTTTGAGTGATTGGAATTAGGAAGGAGCTTTTCTATTTAGAGTTTACCATTAGGGACCAATTTGGTAGGATGAAATTCCAGGGGTGGAGTTCCACCGAGTGGGACCCATGACATTGGGTCTAACAAAGAGTTTTCCCTCATGTTCACTTCGTTGTTTTCATTTGGGAATATTTTTGGCAAAGGTGAAGTCGGGCTCCAGACATCGGAAGGATAGAGGCATCTTTCCTTATAGCGATAGCAGTGACGACACGGAGTCCTGATGAAGGCGACCCGATGAGGGAGATCCATGAAGGATGAGCACTTTAGAAATTTTCTTGTTTTTCATTCAAATCGTCAAGATGAGGTTGGGACCCAAAGGATGGAAAGACATTACTTGAAAGTCATAAGAGATGGCGGAGCGTTCACGAAATCCTGAGGAGGAAACCTAGGGAAGACGACCCACAAAGGCTCATTACTTAGTCATTTGTTTTGAATTTTGGCAGCCATGATGGGGTCGGGACCCATAAGTCAAAATGCCAAATGTTAATAGCTACAAAGGGCAGTAGGTTTGACATGACGACCTGTGAAAAAAAAATTGTGAGGCTAGACCCAAAGGCTACTTGGCACTTGGTCATTTTTAGGTACCAACAAAGTTACACGACAAATGAAGTAATAGGGTCCGAAGGTCGGATGGATGGGACCTGAATGCCGCTTGAGATGTCGGGTTATAAGTGGTGCCCTGAGGATAGAGTCTCGTGGGTGCGGACCCGAATGGGTCAATGACCTTCCTTTAACTCGTGAATTTCTCAACCAGGGCAAAAGGATGGGGTCCTCCCACGAAGGTAGACCCAAAAGAAGGGTTTTCTGTTTTGAGTTTTGTTTAGTTTCCTAGTGGTGGAAATGACAATTGGAGTTTGTGGCCCCGTGGAGCCTGACTACTCTGGCTGAAGAACAACACCAGGGAGTCAACGTTCTACGGTTACTATGTTGGTCGATTTTGAGGGTTTCTTAAGTTTTTCTCATATGGGTTTTGGGCGCCTTATTTTTCTCTATCTAGTTCATGTGTTTTTCCTCCTTTTAATTTATCATTTTTCAAGAAATCAAAGAAAAAAAATACAAGGCCCACGGGAAGAAACCCTACCTCTAGAACCCAGTGAAGATGAATGACCAATGTTATGACAAAGACCTAGAGATGGAAATTGAGTGACATGGGAGTGATGGCAGCAATAGGAGCTAGCTCTAATGCATTTTGAACACGCTAGGGAATGAAAATGACAGTTTAGAGTTGGATATATATAGAAAATAGCTCATTAAATGTACCTCATACATGCAGGTACGATGGGTTAGATAGTTGGTGGGTTGAAAATTTAAAAACAACACCATAGATATCAGGATCCGACGGTCAGGTGGCAGCCGACTAACGGCCATTTGATAGTTTATTGACAGATAGACGACAAAGGGAATTGCCAAGGGAAGCCTTATGGCGTGTTCGATCTATCCAAAGGGAAAAATGGAGCTAGGTATGCCAGTCCTTGGGATTCCTGTCAAGCAGTTTTTTAATCTTAGTAATCAAATTCTTGTTTGTGGATTCTGCCAGGCCATTGCCTTGGGGGTAGTAGTTGGATGAGAATTTAAGGGAAATTTTGTAATCAAAGGCCCAACTAGCAAACTTGAGCGAGGAAAAGGCGGGGCCATTGTCACACACTAATGCATAAAGGCAACCAAAATGATTTAATATAAAACTTTCAAGAAAATTTGTAACTACCTATGTTGTGCATTGCCTACATGCAATGGCTTAATTCAATCTAGTGCAATAATCTAAAGCCGTTAGAATGTACCTATCTTGTAGATGATGATGGAATTACCGAGCTAATGAAGTCAAGACACCATTGCGTAAACGATCTCACCTCCAAAACTGGTTACAATGGGACAATAGTGTTCTTCTCTCTGGTTGTGGAAGTCTAGCAGATATGGCACATGCAGACATGGTTGTGAGTATCTTTGAAGACTGATAGCCAATAGTAACTAGCTGATAAGATTTGATGTGTTGTGGAAGGACCAAATCCATGACTGGTGCCAAACTTGTCATAAATTCCTTTAAAACCTATTCTACCTCTTCTTTTCCAAGGCATCACAAGTAGACACCTTCATGATTCCTCTTGTATAGTATGGATCCTTGTAGCATATAGCTACTGCTTTTCAGCCTAAGGGCATGTTTATGAACTCTTTGTAAGCTGGGCAAGCACTTGTGGTTCAACAAGTAGTAGACTATGTCATCATACCATTCCCTTGGGGAAATGTCTTCAAGTTGATATTGTTGTACTGTGAGCTTAGGTCCTGCTTCACCTATTGTCTCAACTATAGTTTGGGTGAGTGCCTGTCCTCTCACCAACTTCATGGGCTAGATTTCCATGTCGCATTCCTGCAGCAATGTAACCCACTTGTCTCTCCATTCTCCAAGCTCATTTTGCATAGGTAGTGTTTTTACTATTGGGTCAAGAACAATGGTGAACACCTTATTGCGCAAGATATAATGCCTGAACTTCTTAACTCCATGGATGAGGGCTGATGAGCCTAAAATATGCTCATAATTTGATGATATGATAAAATTTTAAATGATTTCATTTTTTGTTATTTCATGGTTGTTTAAACTTTGATGAAACCTTTTATGGGGATATCCTGTAGCAAGACACTTTTGTATTCCTGCAGCCTATTGTGTTGACTTGATTGCATTTATTGCCCTGTTGACTCCCGAAAATGGCTGGTATATCGTATACAGTTTTTAAATGGTGAAGTAGATTTGAAATGTGTGATTAATGAATAGATATCGTGTATGTACCATATGCCTCTTCTTGCGCGTCTGTTACCTTTTGTTTCGCAGGTTGTTGAAGAAGGATCGAGTCAAGCGCAGCCGATCTCGGCCTTGCAGTAAAGCCCATTTCCTGCACGACTTTGAGGAAGCTCCGCCAAAGACTCTTTGACCGAAACCGATTTGGAAAGATTTTTAATGGAAAGTCAATCTGGAGAGAGTGGAGCGCTAGATTCTCTCTGAATCGGGTTGAACACATAAATTCATTTATGAAGTTTGTTCCTTGATTCAGGGATATACTTTACTTCCACGTCTTTCTTTGATGAAGTTAGTTAGTTAGTTGTTCTTTTAATTTAAAAATAAGATACTCCTCCTGCGCGAGGTAGTGATAGAAGAGAAATAGAATGAGTAATAGATGATTTTTAGGTAAGATAGAAACAGAGTAGCAGAGATCATGTAAGAATCAGTATGATAATGAAAGACAGAGTCTGTTTGACCAGAAGCAGAGTTTGTTGTTAGTTTTCACACCAACAAGACAATGTATTTCATGAATAAAGATCGATGAAGTTCTGAGTTCAACATCTGTGTAATCAGTAGATGCTTGCTAAGGGGGCCCACTTAGTAAGTATCTGTAGTTAATTAGTTAGATGTTCTTTTCTGCTGATATCCAGTTAGCTTTCTTCTTTTGAAGTTTTTATGCAAACTCAGTCTTACACTGCTCCTGCAGCATAGAGAGTCCATCCCTGTGACTGTTCCTGCAGCATAAGGCCAGTTCATGGTTTGTGCTTCAGTCGTGGCTGTTACAGTTTCTGTTTTAATCAAACATAGTTGAGTTAAAGAATTTTGCATTACCATTCTGTAGCTTAGATAGAATTTCTTTCCAGTAATGTATTTTTGCTAAGATTTGACTAAAACAAATTCCTAGTGCATATATTTTGCTGCGCCATTTAAAGTCTACGTCCCCTGGTTTGACAAGTAAATGAACGTCCACAGAAAGATATTAGTCACCTGTCAGAATGTCCAATTCCCAGGAAAGTTTCACTGTGATATTCATATCCTTTTGTGAGTGCGAGCCAAGGGCATATGCCTATTTTTCCACATTATGATATCATAGCTTAGCATCTTTTAGGGGAGCGCTCATGAAGGCGATAAGATGCTTGTTTCTGTCATTGTCCTTCTAGGTTAGAATGCTTGCACATGAGTAATCTGAAGCAAAGGAGTAAATGTAGAATGGCTTCATATAGTCTGGGCTGACTAGGACAGGTGCCTCAGAATTAGCTTTCTTAATCTCTTCAAAGGCTTGCTTTGCTTTTGGAGTCCACTCGATTTTAGCATCTTGTTTCAACATGGCGTTGAGTGGCTTGATGATTTAAGCAAATCCTATGATGAATTTACTGATGAAGTTGATCTTTTCAAAGAAAGATTTCAGTTCCTTCTTGCTACCTAGCAGCGGGATTTTCAGCAAGGATTGAATGTGCTCAAGATCTATGGAAATTCCCCACTCAAAAATAATGTGCTCGAGTAATTATCCTTCGGTGACCCCGAAGATGCATTTCTTCGGGTTAAGGGAGACCCAAAATTCTCAACACCTTTGAAATAATTTACATAGATCACCAACATGATCTTCTTGTTTCTTTGAAAACATGGTCAAGTCATCCATGTAGATGATTATGCATTTTCCAATCAAATCCTTAAAGGAAATTTCCATGGCACGTTGGAAAGTGGCGCTAGCGTTAATGAGCCCAAATGGAATTCTTCTATAAGAAAAAGTACCCAACTTGGTGGTAAATGTTGTCTTATGGTGGTCTTCATATTGCACCATTAATTGTTTGTACCCGAAGTACCCATCAAGGAAGGACATCATTTGTGAACCATTAACGATCTGTAGTACCTCATCCAATGATGACACTAGATAGTTGTCTTTCTCTAAGGCTCTGTTCAGATTGCAGAAGTCCACACACAATCTAATTTCTCTGTTATTTTTCTTGACCTGGACCAAATTGGCCCCCCATGTGGAGTGCCTAACTGGAAAGATGATTCTGGCTAAAAGTAATTTCTACACCTCTTTGTAAATAATTGGCTCCAGCAAGGTGTTGATAGGGCGTTGTCTTTGTTGGAATGGCTACATGTTGGGCTTGAGAGGGATGGTATGTGTGATGATGGAGTTATCATAAGTATTCAAGTCTTCATAGCTCCATGCTACCACATTGTGATACTTTTGCAAAGCATCAATGATTCCTTTCTTTTCTTTTGCAGTACACACCTTGCCAATAAAAACATTTTTGACTTCCTCAATTGTCCCGAGGTTGTGGGTATCACACTAGTTGCTTATGGATTCCTTCTTCGTTTGTTGATCCTAATCCTTGATTTGATCTAGATCAAATATGTGCTCAAGATGAACCATACCCCTAGGGATTGTGTTGGTTCTAAGGTTATGACCCCTTCTATATCTAATTCAGCTTCCTTTGGATTAGCTTCATCAATGATTTGTGTGGCAAACATATCAGAACTTGTAGTGAATTCTAGTATACGCTTGTCATCATTGAATATCTGGAAATGAGTGACATTGTTTGGTACAGATGGGGTGGATGTCAATTCAACTATGAATTTCTTGAGTCCAGACAAAGAGAGGGGTTGCAAAGTGTTGGCTGCTTGAGCTAAGGTGTTAGTGGTATGATTCTGAGAACGTGGGATTAGTTGTATATTAAATGCATCTAGAATCTCTAAGAGATCCCAAAATTTATTCCTATAGTTTTCCAATCTTTTGTCATGATAGGAGTACAACTTCTTGACTTGCTTGACTAATAGTTCAGAATCACCAAAAACTTGCAGCATTTTCACATTTTTCCTTAAAGCCATCAAAAGACCATGGACCAAAGCTTCATATTTCGCTACATTATTGGTGCAATAAAATTGAAGTTTGTGGGCAACGAAATAGGTCTTACCCATAGGGCTGATTAGTTCAAACTCAACGTCAGCTCCTTGCTTTGACTTGGATCCATCGAAGCGTAGCATCTAGAACTTGGAAGGCTCTTTGATGCCATGGCTGATGAGGCGTTTATTCCCTTTGGACTGCATATTTGCATCCATAACCTCCGAAGTAGGTGTTGGTTCAACATGATTGAGGGTGGGCTACCCTATTGGTGTCTCCTTCTAAGGAGCAACCAACCCCTTGACATGTTCCACTATTGTTTGGCACAAGCAACATTCGAACTCATAGTGGGAAGCATTGTGGACTCTACACCAACTTGGCAGCAAAAGGTCTTGGAAGTCCATTCTCACCCCTAGGTTGAGTTGATCTTGCACGCATTTCTTCATGAAATCTTGGAATCCATCTTCATATGGCTCTTCATCTTCTAATTCCACTAACATTTATGTGCTTTGAGGTGCATAGGTCAAATTGGTTAGACGACTGCACTGAACGAGGAAGACCTCTATAGCTAGTTCTTCTTCTTGAGGATCCGCTTCTTCCTAATAAGAAAAGGGGAAATAATTTCCCAAATTTTTTTCAACAAACACCTCATTCGTGGTTTTGTTATATTATATGATCATGAATTTCATGCACGGCTCCCAATCTATGTGAATCTGTTTTGGTAGCCCCTTCCATGGTAGTCACATGTGAGAAAAATCTATTGTAGTATATCCATTCAATGCACAGGTGAAGTCTCATTCCAAGATAATTCCATATGTGTCTAGGATATTTGTTACCTATATGTCAATAACTTGTTGCACCCTTGGGTCGGCAGTAATTTGCATTGGGATATCATTCATCTCCTTGATGATGTTAACCTCAATTTTGTCCAGCTGAGTTACTTTTTTTCTTGAAGGTGTGGGGGTAATCCCAATAACTTTGCACATTGTTAGGGGCATGACATTGATTGATGCCCCCAAATCAAGTAGGAAATTATGCAAATTCTTTCCAAATATTTGAATGGTAGTGAGGAAGGGCGGTGTTTCTAACTTTCCTTGGAAGAGGCCCATAGACGTGTTTATCTGAGCTACCTCAACTTTGTTCTTATCACTAGCCTTATCCTTAGTCTTCCCGGAGGGCTGATCCTTGGGATTTTTTCTATTTTTTTGATTTGGTTCCCTTGTAGACTGCTTACTTGTCAACTGATTTTCAGGTGGATCTACCTTCTTGCCATGAACTTTCTCAATAACATGTTCACTTGGAGGTTCTTCAAAAGAAACTCTCTTGGCTGGTATTTCCTGTGTCACCTTAGAGGAGGGGGTTCCATTAATCACCCTAAAGAAGGCATGCCTGACTGTAGGAACCTTGAGTAACTCAAAGGCAGACAAGTTGATTTTGATCTTTTTGAACTCCTCTACGACACATTTTCCCATTTTTTCAAGTTCAGTTTCAAAGGCCCTGCCTATGGCAGAGCTAGTGGGTTGGGCTCGCACCTGACTTGAATAATTTTGGGGCTAACCTTAAGGCTAGTTTTCTGGATGGATTTGAGGTTGATTTAATGACCTATCCTTGTTGAGGCATTGAGTGGGTATGTGAGGAAAACCATGATTATTGTTGGCATTGGGGTCAGGTGGGGTGCAAAATTTATTGAGTGGAGTAGAAGTCGTAAAAGGTCCACCCACCTGTCTATTCCTAAGGTAGTAGGGAGTCACTCTCTGGTGGAACATATGGACCTCATCTACATACAGTTCTCATGTTTCACTCTCTGGTGGAACATATGGACCGTTGTTTATTGAAGAAAAAATTTGAGACAAGGTTTCTTCGCTACTTACCTCTTGGATTCTGTCCTCTTTTGGTGGAGCATCCTCACATTCTAGGACATTGCTCTCACTTTGTGGGAATGGTGCTAGATTGACCACAAGATAGGAGGAGTCATAGGGCTTAGATGGGACTATGTTGCAGCATCTGGCATTTTCCACAACATTTTAAACTTTGACTTGGAATATTTCTGCAGCAATGAGGAACTCAGGGTAGTTTTACTTGGAGTGTCTGCTAGTTTTTTGAATCTGGCACCATCCAGAGATAGCCACTTCAACAAGGTACACACCACTAGTTTTTTTTTTGTCTTAGTAGGCTGGTCAAGCGAAGTAGGAACACCTTCATTGTTGGGCCTAGTATTCCATGTTCTATTTTGTCTTTATGTCGGTATCCTTTCAAAATTCTAGTTAGAATTATGTCCTCTTTCATAACTTTTCCCTGAGGATGGATCTGCATCACGGTTGTCCCTATTTTCCTTGTTGAGGTTGGCTTGAATGCTCTGCTGGGAAGCTTGCAACTATTTATTCTTATTTCTTAGATGTGTCATCTTTGTGGACATTTTCTTGATCATTTCGGTCAGCTCATCAAGTTGATCTTTCTCGATGTTACTTGGCTACAACACTTGATTTTGAAGGAAAATGGGTAGGGCAGCTGACTGATTTTGTTGTGCTAGGGGAAATTCTAGTCCCTATAGGTATAATGGTGTTTGAGGCTATTGAGAGTATGCCTACTGCTATTGGGGATCTTGGGAATAGGTCTTCTATTGTTGGGGCTGCAAGTACGGAGGCACACAAGGTGCCTGGTCCATCGGTTGTCCCGGATGTGGGACTATGGGCAACTAAGGCACCTAATTCATAAGAGGTGTCTGATGAGTGAACGATTGGTTTAGCCCTTGAACCTACATCAAATGAGCTACTAGACCCAAGGAGGGCAGCGGACCGGAAATTCTTTGCACCAAGTTTGTACTGGCAATAACTACCTTAGCGTAAGAATCTACTAACCGAGTTGGAGTTGGTCACATTATTTTCACCAACTTAGTTGTGAGGTTGTCCAATGCTGCATAATAGAATGGCAAGGCAGCAGCATCATTGAGTGTATATGGGGCTTTCAACCTTGTATAGGCTTGATGAAATCGATCATTGAAGGATTTGATCAACTCGTTGACTTCCCTACAAATTGATGTGAATTGTCAATATATCTCTAAAGGGCTGAGTGGGATCTTATACTTCTGCAAGAAGGCATTCATCATCAAATCCCAAGATGTAATGGATCCAATTGGCAAGATAATATACCAATAGAAGGCCTCTTCCCCCAATGAATAATGGAAGAGCCTACATGCCACATCCTCTTGATCAATTTGCATGTCTTTCAGTGTGGTTTGGAATATCTTAATGTGCTCCTCAGTTGTCCTCTATGGATCCTGAGGATTGAACTTTGAACAAAATCTCTCTGGATTCTTAGGCATGTCGTGGTAAGCATTGAAGTGCAACGGAGAAGGATTTTTCCCAATCCAAGCCATCAGAGGAGGTGGAGGTGGTATTTGTTGTTGAGCAATGATTTGGGGCTGCACAGGGGCAGCGGCAGCTGGGACTACACCTTGGAATTGGAGGGTAGGGGAAGAGAAAGCACCTCAACTGTGGGAAGCAAGAGGTGGGAAATTAGTGTGGTATGGTTGAGTAGAATGGGCAAAGGTGAAGAAAGTCCGATGAGTTTGAGGTCAATGGATAGAGAAGGGAGGCGATGGAAAAGGTGAAGTGGATGGAACGGAAGAGGAAGAAGAAGATGTGTCTTCCCACTTAGCTCTTTAAGTCCTTGTGGGAGGTTATAGTTCTTGGAATTCCCCTTTGTTTGGAGTAAACCTTAAAATTCTTTGAGACCTCTTAGGGGAGAGTGAATCTCCTTGATCTAGCATAACTTAGTGCCCTCCTTCTAGCTCCAGTTCTATTGATGGGTGTTTTATGCACTTTCTCAACATAGGTAGTGCATAGGCGCACTACCTCTCTTGAAGGGAAATCTCCAACAACACGTTTCCCAAAATTACCCCAAGGTCTCTCGGGTGTTAGACCATGACGTGCATGGAATTTCTCAGTTGATGTTAGATGTGATTTTTCTAGTAATCATAGGGAAGCTTACGGAATTTGGCTGGAGATGAGGTGAATCTTAAAATGGAGTTCCTGAGATGGGAAGTTAGTGTGTGATTTGTTGTAGGTTCGAACAACAATCTTAAACTCCTATTTTATCTTAAGATTTGTCTTTACAATGTGCAATGAACCTTAGCATAGGCTACATATTATTAAAAAAAAAAAATAGAAAAGGGTAGGGAAGAGAGGAGGTTCCTAGATCTAAAACTAGCAATGAACAGTGATCATGGAAGGTTCTACTACGGACAGCCTTCCCAAAACATAATTTCACTTAACTAGATTAACTCACAATATCATGAAATTTGTGCAAGCTTCTAAGGACTGCAAACATTCAACCATTCATTAACCATAAACATTCATGAATAAAAGATAGAAGTTTGGAGTAGCTTTTAGTTTATGTCTAGACTAACATTACACAACTATCTACCCTCAGTAAACAGCAAAAAGTATGGACAAGAAAGGCATCTACACAATCATTGAACAAAATTAACTAATATATCAAAGTAATCTAAAACATGAAGAACAACAAAGTAAATCTATCTAAATCAACTAACTATGGGAGATGAACCATGTAACATGCAATAGAAACTCAAGAGTCCACCAAAATCCAATGAACTTCTACTAAAATTTCTGCAACATGCCTTTACAACAACTCAACTTTCTCTTGAAATGAGAGGAGACCCCCTATTTATAGTTTTTAAAAAGAAAAATGAATGGCCAAGATTGATTTCCATTGTGTGGCCAAGATTCACTACAAACTAGGGTTTCACCTACCCCCAAATATATTACAATTTAAAATTACATTTTATCTTTTCCCTACTTTGTCTTCACATGATAACATTGTAGCAAATTTTTCCTTTGCTGATTTCCCTTTTACTGTAGCTCTTTTGTGAGGAACTCATCTTAAATAACTAGATTTCCTTCACTCTTCTTGATTGTGGCATATTCTATGAACTTCAAGAGTAACGCCTGGAGCTTGTTCTGTTCCAATATATCTAATTGCATGACCTGGAAATTCAGCTTTCTTGACTTGTTGGTGAGGGTATCCCAATCCTTGTCATAATTTGGTGTGTTCTTCATTACTTTCTTCAATTGATAAAAGACTCATGAAATGAAGCCCAGGAAATCTGGTGTTAGTGCATCTGTGGTTCTGCTTTCCAACTTCTTTTGGAAGTATGGCTCTAATTTATCTGCATCTAGCTCACTTGTGGGCATATCAAGATTTGTCAACAACTTCAAATATTTTGTACAATCTTCTTTGACTTCCTTAGCCCAATCAATGTTCATCTCTACCTCATGGAACACTCATTCCAATACCTCCTTTCGATGATCCAGGCTTAGCTTCCATGTTTCAATGAGCCAGAGATGATCCTTCTCCAAATTAAGCTCCTTCTTTCAGAATCTATCTTGTATCTTGAGGATGGCCTCAAGTTTGGGGTATGTGGTTATGTATAGATTGGGGAATTCAATTTAAAACTTCCTTGTACCTTCAAGCATCCTCAACACCTCCAGGAACTTATTGGCGATCCTCACTACATGTCTCAATCCCATACACCATTGTAGAGGACTTGCCCGAACCAATCTTCAGTGGCCTTTGTCCAATTCTTTCTCTTCTCAAGCTTGTCAATTTTCTCCTTGGACATTAGTTGTTGTGGCGTCAGGATGTGGTAGGAAGCTCTTCCATTGATGACCATTGTTGGATATACATTTTTAAATCAGCCACTTGTGTCTTTAATTCTTACTTGAAGATCTTGTTTGTGTGCATCTAATGTACCACTATGGCAACAGAATCTTGGAGATGATATATTTTTTGTTCTCTAGTGGCAGTCCCCAAGTTGATGGTGGAGACATTATAGCCTACCCCTTCTTCACCCACAACTGGCATGGAAATTTGCATGTTTAGAGATCTGGAAGCATCCATAGTTAGTTTAGATATGACTTTAGGATTCTTTTATTTCTTTGTGCTAACCTGGGCTAGAGCCAAGATGGCCTCCAGCCTTGCCCTTGGATCCTTTAATGTTGGAGTTTCCTTTTCTAATTGTTTCTCAAGCCATTTAGGCATATAAGATTCCCCCTTTTGTGATTCATGACCTCCTTCTTCCTCTTCATGGGTGTGTTGGATCTCAATTTCTCTATTTCCCAAAGCTTCTAGCTCTATCCTTCCTTCCTCCTCATTAGAATCCTAAAAAAATATTGTCTTCCTCCATGGGGACTGAGAGGTAGTGTGCTCTTTGGGGTTGTCTTCCCCTTTAGTTTCCTTTTATTCTTCTTCATCATGCTCATGCTCCTCAAGTTGTTCCATTTCTGAGCTCTTATTAGCTTTAGACTCTTCTTCATGTTTATCTTCTTTTTTATTCTCCTCTTCCTCATGCCGAGGTGGCACATCTTCTTGTTCTTTATTTTCTTGCTCTTCTTTCCTTTCTGACAGAGGCATTTCTTCACCATGTTTGGGGCCTTCTTCTTGCTTCCTAGTTGGAATTTTAGTATCTTCTTCCATTTTATCACTTGAATCCTTTTCTTCCTCAGAAGGTGGCCTTTCTACTTCCTCTCTGGCATCTCTGAGTTTCCAGGCCAACTCCTCCTCAGGGTCTACATCAAAGGTTTCTACAATATATTTGGTTCCATCCTCTTCTTCATCACCTTCGGAGGACTCAGTTTCTTCTCCTTCATGAACCACCTTATCAATTTGCAAATTTTGGTGCTCTGGGTGTTAATGGTAGTCATCTGCTTCCTCCTCCAATTCCCTTGTTTCTTTCTTTTCTTGCCTATCTAACGCCATAGAAATATGCACTATAGCCTTCATTTCTGGTGGTTTAGTCAAAGGAGTTGAGATAGGAATGTTGGCAAGAATTTTCACTAAGGCAACTTGAATAGCTAGATTCATCAACTCTCCAGACAGTTCTAAAGGAATTTTCTACATATGTCAGGAGAATTCCTTTGGAAGTGAGAGCGTGAGCATTGGTATTGTTGTTTTTGCAAATGGGAGAGATGTAGTCGGAGACATGGAAGTAGAGGAAAGGAAAGACGTGGTAGCGGAAGAAGACTCTATGGTCATACCTATACGGTGGGTGGAGAAGAGGCAAGGTGGACCGACATATCCACCGTAGGCAGAGAAGTAGCTACCATCACCCGAGAATCAAGTGGCGGGGTAGCAGGTGGAGATTTTGGTTGCTCAACCTCCATTTCTTCCCCCTCGTGAAGTGAATCTTCTTGAATGGTAGGCGTCTTTGTGACACTACCTAATCTCTTATGTTTCTTAGAAGGTTCTCCCTCCGAAGCCTTTCTCATGTACACCTTAGGGTTGTGTTGTTGGTCAACAACTTCTTTCCTCTTCCTTGACCTAGTGGATGAAGGAGATTTTGAAGTCTCTCCTGATGGGGCAGTAGTTGTCCCACTGTATGTTTCACTGGTTGGCTCATTCTCGATTCCCTCATAGGTCAAAGTGACCCCTTACTACTTCAATTGGGAAATTTTCCCATCAATCCACTCTTTTGTTCTGGACTCGACGGGTTTGGTTAGAATATCAAGTTCATCAACCTCTTGTTCATCCTAGTCAATCAGTGGCAGTGGGAGATTGGCACCTACGTTGTACTGAGGAGCCATCACTGTATTCTCATCTTCTGCTACCTAATTCAGTATGGGGAACAAGTTGACCTTCTTTATGAAATATGATATCATTCACATGTAGTGCCTCATTCGCACTTCATTATCATCCTTTCAATTATCCCAAAATTCCTCAATACTATGTAGATGGGTGTACTTAGGTCTAACTACCTTCTTGAGTTTGCCATAGGGGTCCATTCATGGCCGAGTAGTGTGGAGTCTCAAATGGTATTCCACTAGTTCTTTCTCTAATTTTTTGGCACACTAAGAGGTATGGAGTTCATACAGCCCTTGGCCAAAGGAGAAGGGATAAGGAATCCCCACCTTATGCTTTCCACTCAAAAGGGCTTGTGCATGTTGTAGTTTTTGACATATTTCTAACAGTATTATCCGGTCATTACAATGTTGGGGCAGCTTGTATGGTTTTTCTGAAAAGCCTTCAGTACGAATGTAGGTGAACTTTAGGTACTGAATGAATAAGAACACAAATTTTTGAAGGAAGGAATTGGCACTATGGGAGACTCTCCTCTCGAAGTCACCCCTAAGCAATCTGATAATATGACCTATGAAAGCGTCATTGACTCTACAGTAATCCCTCTTGAAGTTTTTGAATTGTAGTTGGGGGTATTTATCATAAACTTTCAGCTCCCTACTTGGTTCTTCATCTAGAGCTCTGATTAAGCCTCTATATTGCATCTATTCAACCAATGAATAGACCAAGTAAGATGTCATGTAAAAATTGTAGGTCTTCTTTACAACCATAAATTGCTCGTGGAAGCAATCAGTGATTATCCTTACCTAGTAGAACTTGGCTTCTCCATGGAGAATCTCTTCTATGACATAAACCATCCATTCTTAGAAGTAGGTCATAGTTAGAAGGCCCATTACTCTACTTAGGAGGGTCACCAAGTCATGGTAATCCTTATAAAATTTATTGTGGAAGAGCTCTTGGAGCCGTTTAGTTGTGCTTCCCCTCTTCTCCTTGAGCCAATACTGATTGATGAGCTTCTTACATTTGAGTGGGTCCTCATCTCACATTTCCTTGCCATCATCATTGGTCGGTATTTCCATCTCCCCGAAGGTAGGGATATGAAAAGTTATTGTTATTGATTTGGGAGACGTGTCAGCCAAAATATTTGTCTCTGTCCACTATGGTCTGGGTCTCTTCTTGGTATGCCTCCCTATAGGCAATGACAAGCTAAGGGGTGACAAGAGCGTGAGGGAAGCTTGCAGCTTTGGCCAACCCACTACTTCTTATTAGTCTTGCATTTGTCGTTTTAGCATTGATTTAGACTCTTTGCTTGAACTCATCAATGTCTATATGTCCGATGTTTTTTTTGGAGAACTCCTTCTAGGTTGAGGTGACTTTGGAGTTCAAAGGTTCTCCTTAGAACTTATACTTCATCTGGTCTTTTTCATCTTTCCCACAGGGTGCCTTTCCTATTTTCTTTCCTTCATCCTTCTCCACAGTTGTTCTCAAAGGTCATGTACCTAATTTCATATATCCTGTGGGCAAAAGAGAGGTGAGCACAATCAAGCATGAAAGCATGGAAACGTTAGCCAAATCCCTACAAAATGGAGTTAGATTGAATAATTTAGCATTTGAGGAATCTATCATATCATCCATATTGACATTAGCAGTTCATAGGAGGGAGTTTGAATAATTTGGGCCCCAGGAGTCAGAATTCCATAGTTTGATGGTTGTTTTAGAGTTGTTGTAGGAGGGACAACAATCAGGGAACAGTAGCCCACTTGTCCTGACCCGCCTTCATATTTGATTGATTTGAGGAGTCCATTAAGTGGAATACCCTATTCTAACACGTGGGTCAAATTCAGTTTAGTGATTGGAAGGCATTCAGGTCACCTTTTGAGCTATCAGAATTAGGAAGGAGCTTTTCTATTTGGAGTTTCATGTTAGGGAGGGCTTTGGTAGGATGATATTCTAGGGGGGAAGTTCCACCGGGTGGGACCCATGGCATCAAGTCTGACAAAGAGCTTGGCTCTCGTGTTCAATTCACTATTTTTGTTTGGGAAGCTTGTTGGCAAAGCTGAAGTTGGGTTCCGGACACCAGAAGGATGGAGGTAGCTTTCCTTATAGCTACAATGGTGATGGGACAGAGTTCTGATGAAGGCGACCTGCGAGGGAGACTCGTGGAGGATGAGCACTTTAGCAATTTTCTTGTAAGGATGGAAAGATGTTACTTGAAAGTCGTAAGAGACGGTGAAGCGTTCACAGAGTCCCGATGGAGGAAACCTGGGGAAGATGACCCAAAAGGCTCATTACTTAGTCATTTGTTTTTCATTTCGACAACCATGATGGGTCAGGTCCCAAAGGTTGAAACGTCAAATGTTAATAGCCACAAAGGGCGGCGGGTTTGACATGGTGGCCCACGAATAAAAATCTGCAAGGAAGGACTCGAAAGCTACTTGGCACTAGGTCATTTTTAGGTTTCAAAAAAGTTACATGGTGGATGAAGCAACAGGGTCCAAAGGTCGAATGGACGGGAATAGAATGTCACTTGGGATGTGAGGTTATAAGCGGCACCCCAAGGATGGAGTCTCGCGGGCGTGAACCCGAATGGGTCAATGACCTTCCTTTAACTCATGAATTTCTCAACTAGGGTGAAAGGATGGGGTCCTCTTGAAAAGGAAGACCCAAATGAAGGGTTCACCATTTTGAGTTTCGTTTAGTTTCCTAGTGGTGGCAATGAAAATGGGAGTTTGTGGGCCTACGGAGTGTGACTGCTTTGGCTAAAGAACGACACCAAGTAGTCAAGGTTTCATAGTTACTATGTTGGTCAATTTCAAGTGTTTCTTAAGTTTTTCTCATATGGGTTTTGGGTGCCTTGTTTTTCTCTATCTAGTTCAGGTGTTTTTCCTCCTTTTAATTTATCATTTTTGCAAGAAATCAAAGAAAAAACAATACAAGGCCCGTGGGAAGAAACCCTACCTTTAGAACCTAGTGAAGATGAATGGTCAATACTATGGCAAAGACCTAGATATGAAAATAAAGTGACACGAGATCGATGGTGGAAACAAGAGCTTGATCTGACGTGTTTTGTGTTAGAAACCAAGATCTGAAATGCAAACCAGAAAAGCAGAGCTATTGCAAAAGGATGTGCAACATAATATTATTCAGGAATTCAATAATTACAAGATATGATTTGCTTTATAAAAGAAAAGATGCATAACCCTAATCTTATCTTGAGCAACAAGATAGCTCAATAAGATAAAGATGAGAATTAATTAACCTAGGAATTAAATATTACCTAACTAAAGTTATGCAAGTGTAATTAAATATTAATTACACTAACATTCTGAACACACTAGTGAATGAAAATGAATAATACAAGGCTCGTGGGAAGAAGCCCTACCTCTAGAACCTGGTGAAGATGAATGACCAATACTATGGCAAAGACCTGGATATGGAAATCGAGCGACATGAGACTGATGGTGGCAATAAGAGCTTGCTCTAACGCGTTTTTAACACACTAGCGAATGAAAATGACAATTCAGAGTTGGCTATATATATATAGTAAATAGATCATTAAATGCACCTCATAAATGCAGGTACGGTGGGTCAAAAATTTGGTGGGTTGCATATTCGAAAACAGCGTCGGAGACATCGGAAACCGATGCTCAGGTGGCAGCTGGCTAACGGTTGTTCTATAGTTTAGCAACAAACAGACGACAAAGGGAACTCTGGGTTCCAGTGATCGGACAATCACTAAGGGAAGGTCTTTTGGTCGTTTGTTGATAAAGTGAAGGCATCAGAGACATCGAATTTCGATGGGTGGAATGTCGGAAGAGAAATGTCATTAGGAATGACAATGAGCCAATGGAAACTCGAGAGGGTAAGTCCGGCAGGGTAGGCCAGATGAGGTTCAAGGATGCCAGTTTCAAAACACTAAGGAAAATAGCCAGTGGGACTTCGTAAAGACTTGGGATTTAGAAAATTTGAGGGGGCAAAAACATGGTCAACTCAAGATGACTTCTTTGGGACTCATTGAGAATTTTGAACACCAAAATAGGGGGTACACAAAATGAGATGGAAATAAAATGACCTAGTGAGGCGAAGGAAAGAGAGGGTCCCTATTCCAAACATGACGTGTGTGCTAAATGCACAACAAAGAGAAAAAGTTGAAAGCAAAAAAGGAAAACAATCTGCTAAAACTGAATCTGCTAGTCCGACAACATCCTCTACCTGAACTATATCAACAAGGAGCTTTGCACCCCTCTCCGGTCATACAAAGAATTCAACCCCTGTAAAAGCTCAAGTTAAGGCATCTGGTAAGAGGAAGAAGGATAAGAGCACAAGAGTGTATACAACTATTTTAGAAGATGAAGAGACAAAATCTGATAAAGAATTTAGAGAAATAAAGCATATGGGCACCCAAGTTGCAACAACAATCACAAAGGACAAGCCCTCCAATGAAAAAGAGAAAGAAAAGAAGAAGATGAAGATGAAGCTTGACAAACTAGGTATGTCTATAGAGGAAATTGAGAGAGGTATAATCAAGGATGGTAATTTTAAGCCCCCATGTGAAGTGTATGGAACCTTTGTTAGTTCTTGAGGAGGCTACAATAAAATATTTGAACAATTTCAATATGACTCTTGTTGAGATAATGGCACAGTTGCCTAAGGAACTGCATGAAATTTTGGAGATGAGGAGAGTTAGTGCCAAAACTGAAGATGAGTAGTTGAGAGAATGGATTCTTGCAAATCTAGGTTTGGTAATGTCTATTGAGGAAATGAAGACAATCCTAAAAGAATAAAAAATAGAATTCAAGAGAAAAACAAGGATAAACAAGCTTATGATGGGTAGGACTTAAAAGGTTGCAAAAGAAACTGGAAGTATTCTAAAGGAAGGTCTATTAAAGAATAGAATTGATGTTGTTTCTGAAGAAGAGCATGTGGAAGATATTTCATCTGGTCTGGTAAATGAAGAGGTTACAATTGAGTACACTCAAATTCCTCCTGATGTGCATCATACAAAAGTACCTATGGAGACTGAAGCTCCTAAAGTTGTGTCAGTTGAAGAAAAGGAGATATCAATTGAAGAGGTTGAAATTCCAAATGACAAGCAAAAATTTGTGGCTGAAGAAATAGTGGTTGAGGAAAAGAAGGTTCAAGTTAAGGAAGTTCTAGTGGAAGAAAGAGACACTGTAGAGGTAGTGAAGAAATTGCTGGAAGAGCAAAAGGAAGAATTTGATCTTGAGTTGGGAGACGGTCATATTCATTTGTCTACTTTGTCCCCAATTCAGAAAATGAGAGTTGCATCATTTGCACAAGGGAAGAAATTATGAAGTCCCACATTCAGGATAGTGAATTATTGAATTGTGCATCTAGTATTCTGGATAAGATCATGCCTACTCATGTTAAGGATCAATCTGGTTCTTCCTTCGGTGGGTTGAAGAGGCTTATTAATTCGATAACTACTCATTTTGACTCACTTGAGAAGTCACCTTTGGTTAAGGTACAAAAGGGGTTTGATAACAAAACGTTCAGTACTCTGAAAGGAATGATAGCTAATGATAAATCTATGTTAGCTACCTGTGTGAATAATGTTCATAGTGCTTTTTTTGAAGGTGGAAAGGTTTATAAGTCATTTTTGTCTTTGTCTAAACTTACTGAGGAAAATGAGAAGGTTAAGGATCATGAGAAAGAGTTAGCTTCTATTTCTAACACTTTTGATCCTTTAATTGTTTCTAATGGAGAGCAAGAAAGTTAAGTTATATCCCTACTTGACAAGATAAAGTGTTTGAAGCATGATAATGATAGAGTTGTGGAAAGAGCTTATGAACTTAGAGGCCTAATTGGTATGAAGATGGAGACTATGTTGAGTGCTTTGAAGGAAGCACAAGATGCTTTGGTGGTTAGTGATCCGGTGAACCTTGAATCAGCTGAGAAGCAATATTATTTACTCTATGGTCACATAACTATTCTAGAAAGCCTTAAGAAGTGTTGGGACTCAAGCCTAAACCTGTTGAAAACCAATTTTGTAGATATTTTAAAGTTTGTGTAAATTGTTGAAACAAGTTTGTACATATGCAATTTGAAGTTTTTGTTTGTTTTATATGTGGATTCCCCATCTTTTCCATTGATGTCAAAGGGGCAGAATAGAACAGTGAAAAATGTATGCTAATCTAAGGGGGAGCTATAGTTTTGAGTGCGAATGAAGATCTTTTTGGGGTTTTGGTTGGTAGTTAATTAATGTTGGTACTGATCTGACACTTAGTCATTTTTCACTAAGTGTTGCCATCAATGCCAGAGGGGGAGATTTTTTGCAAGAGACATTGCACATTTTTTCTGGTGTTGTCATCGATGGAAAACCTTGTTAGCTACTTGATCTTCACATTGTAATTTACTCATACCAGCAGATAGATTGAAGATTAGTGATTATTTGTTAAGCTAGAAAAGAGAATCTGGTACATTTGTGTTCTTTGATTCATATGTAGATTCTTTATTATTATTTTGTGTTGTGTATCTCAGGGAAGATTGTTTGATGCATAATCTATGTTATCTATAAATCTTGGTGCCTCGTATCGATTTGAGTGTAAGTTAGAAGGTCCAATTGACTAATTTTTTGTTCATCAGTGTATGAAGGAAAACTTGGTGAGTGTAGTGTGTCACGGATGTTTGAGGTGTTATTGTTTAAGAATTTTTGTGTTTGAGCATTTTTTTTGGGTCCTCACTATGTTGTGGCTGCCTCTTGTGGATGTGTATTGAATATTATGGATGGTTTGAGCTAACAGTTTGTGAACATTTCTTATTTTGTTGAAGCCGACATGAAGTGATTCAATCCCTTGTAGCAAATATATATAAGCGATCATTTATATCATTTTGGTGTGTGTTTGATGTGAGTTGATGTATGTTGCAAATGTCAAAAGGTCAGTAGAGCGATTATGCATAGTTTCACTTGTGCATTAAGATTTTTTGTTGTGAGTTGAAGCAGAACAAAGCAGAAGAGAAGAATCGGTCAAAAAGTCCAGAATTTGACTGTTGAGCCTAACCGAAACTGTAATCAGACATTTTTAGATGTTATTTTCTCAGTTCAAATCTTTGGGAAGTATTCCAAACTTTTGTAAGGTATTGAGCCTTTTATTTTCAGCAGTGAGCTCTAGGCAATGTACCTGAATGTAAGTGCATTCTCATTTTGTAAACTTTTCTTTTGAGTATACTTAG
This sequence comes from Sequoia sempervirens, assembly GCA_007258455.2. Taxonomy (NCBI): domain Eukaryota; kingdom Viridiplantae; phylum Streptophyta; class Pinopsida; order Cupressales; family Cupressaceae; genus Sequoia; species Sequoia sempervirens. Next base: position 183,987 of record VDFB02163112.1, read on the forward strand.
AACATATTATGGATTGACCTCCACCATGGTTTTTCCCCTAACAGGGTTTCCACGTAAAAATACTTGTGTTATGGTGTTGTGGTTACTTGTCTTATGTGCATGGATATTTATTTTGGTTGAATGTTATCAATACTTTAAGGATCAAATTAATAAAGCTAAAAATTGCACAACACTGATTCACCCCCCTTCCCAATGTTGCTTGATTCCAACAGGTTGTAGGTAAGGGATTTATTGGAAATAAGGTATGCATGCTATGATCCATAGGGCGTTGATTATCAACACTATTAGAAAGAGAGTTAGAAAACCCAATATCCCCAGTGAATGGTGTATTGTGGGATAACATGAGTCTTGAACTACGTCTCTGTAATGTTGCAGAATTGCACCTAGGGGAAATTCCACATTTTTGTAGTTTTCCTAGCATTTATGATGCCTGAGAGCATTAATGAAAAAATACCATTAGTCAGAATTTCACAATTCTGACTCCATAAGGACCAGTGGCAAAGCAATAGAATCCTAATGACATGTTTCCAAAAAATTGATGCCTTGGATGCCTTCATGGCACACAAAATGTCTATGTGGTGTGCTAGCGTCCTAGTGGTTTTCTAAGTTTCAAATGAGGAATCTCGAATCTTGACTCTTGACGTGTGTCCTAGTAGTCATATTTTGGGTGTAACGGCTCTTTGTCACCCTTGCATACAACAAAACCCCTCATTTTCTCTCATTTTAGCAGTTCAACTCATTCAATCAAGCTCTCTTCAGTTTCACTCCCTAATCTTTCTCCATTCTTGACAACCAACACCTCCACAAGCGAAGCTCTGCTAGACTGAGATCCCTCCAACAACTACAACTCTGAAGAAAGCATTCAATGGTGCATCCATATGCTTCAAAGAGGGCCTAGGCTTGTGGGTAATGCTCTCTCTCTATCTCACTCTTTTCTACTTATTTGCTCATTTACTACTTAGTGGTGTGGGTTCTACTCTTGAAGTGGGTTTTTCTTTCACCACATGATTTGTCCATTTCAGTTACACTCCTTTCCTATCTGGCTATTCATAGAGGTGGGAACACCAAAATGGGGGTCTAACTGAGGTAGGAACCTATATAGCCCCAACATTTTCCCCTCACTCTTCTTTGTGTAGGTTATGAAGAAAAGCTTGGAGTGAAGACTCAAACATCCAGTTGGGGGTGACTTTTCTATAAGTTCTCCTTGTGCTTTTCTTGAAGTTTCTATTCTCTGTTTGATTATTCTATATAATAGACCTTATATATGAGTTAAGAAGTGAGACCTTATTCTTCCTATCTGAGCTCTTGAGATTTATGTTTCTTAGGATGCCAGTGCACCAATTGGACGACAGTGCGCCATGTTAGCATCCTGAATCTATGATTCTTTCCTTTGGTTGAGAGATCCTCTGTTGGAGGTATAAATTTGGAAGTTTCACTCTCTTGAGATCTAAAGTAGTCTTCCCTAAAAGTTAGCTTGTATACATTTCCCTTACAATTTCTCCATTTTGTTTATGCTAAGGTGGATAAGGGTAGTTTGTTCCCTGGTGATCTCTTGGGAACAAAGAGACCCGTATGCAACAAATCCCTCTTTTCTCACACTTTGGTGAACCCAATGTGAACCATGTCTTATCTATTTTTACAATATTTTCATGTCTATAATAATTCTTTCTCTAAGGAATATTTTGACATGTTGGATGATGCTCTAGATGATTTCTTAGAAGTGTCTTCCCCTATCCATAAATCTTTCAAGCAAACTTCTTCTTCGCAAGCTAAGGAGTCGGTAAACATAGTGGTGATATCTATGGCTCCTTCAAGCCCTAAGAAACCCATCATTTACTTGACCCCATCTATCCCTTTTTCAAGGGAGAATCATTTTATCTATGGGATTTCATATCAAGATGATTCACCAAATTCATACTCAAGGTTCATAAAAGCTACAGACTCTACTTCTTATAATGTTGTTGGGCACACATATAATACAAGAAGAAACACTCATAACTTTGATCAACAACCCTATGTTCCTACATCTCAACCTACTCAAGTTCCTACATCTTTAGCGCCTTCTCAACCAATTCTTCCTTCAACACCTAGACCTACAACTAAAGCATCAGGGGATTATGACCTTGTCGAGTAACTCTGTGTTACTCCAGCTAGGATCTCACTTTGGGATTTGCTTCAGATCACTCTAACTTATTAGGAAATGCTTTAGGAAGCATTGTAAAAGATCCTCTTGCCTACCTCCACTAGGCCTATAGAAGTTAATGCGCTATTGGCTCATATTCGTGTGGATTCACAAAATATTACGTTCCATCCACAAGAACTCCCACCTCCAGATGTGTAGAAGCAAGTGAACCCCTTGATGATTATAATTAATGTTAATAACATTCACATTAGGTGTACTCTTGTTGACATTGGTTTGACTCTCAATGTTTGTGGTATTGACCTACAACCTAAAATTAAATTTGATTCATCTTCTCTAGCCACTTCTTTGCACATTTATGGGTTTGATAATGCCAGTCGCCAAGCTCTAGGCACGATAATAATACCTTTGCAGCTAGAACCCATTACCTTACCTACTTTGGTTTATGTGATGCTTGGCCCTTTACCATACAATATTATTTTGGGGAGACCCTTGATTCATGCTATGGGTGTCATAACTTCTACTTTACATCATTCCTTAAAGTTTGTTGCAAATAATCAAGTGGTCACAGTTAAAGCTAACCTAGAAGTTGTTCACCTTTGTGAGTTAGTGACTACTAGATGAGATTTAGTTGTCTACACTATTAAGAATTGTATTCCATCTTAACTGTTCATGCTATGTCATGTTCCTCTATGATACCCTCCGTGGAGGTTGTTCCCGAAGTGAATGTTGTTAAAATTGAGTCACCTAAAGCAAATATTCCTAAGTCATTCTCGTCTACCTCTTCTTCTGAATCAAATGCTTTCTTTGGTGATGATTGGGGATCCTTGGAATTCTTTAAATTCTTTTTTGGAGAATACAAAGCAAGTCCCACTCATCTTGAGTTTTTGAATGCCTTTGACAAAAAAGGGGACAATTCTCCTATTAAGGAAGAGATTTTTTATCCTATCCAAGATACTAGTCCTTCCCCTACTAAGAAGAGTAGTCCTACTCTTGCAAAAGAGGTTAATATTTTTGAATCAAGTAAAGGAGATGATATTGCTCTTTTAGATGCATTTGATGTTTGTTGGTGGAACAAATCCCTATATGTAGAGCCACCACCTCCCAAAGTTCTAAAAAATCTCTATGGTTTTGGGTATCAAATCTCTTCTTGGTATGGCTATGGGAAAAATGCCTAGGGTGTATTGAGCAAGGAATCCAAGTCCCCATTTAGTTTAAGCTGTGAAAGTGCTATCTAGGTTTGGGGTTTTCTATTTAATAGTTTAAGCAAAAAACTTGGTGGAGTGTTAATATGATTTTGGTTGAACCATTGAATTCGGACCATCCTGAATTAATAGAGGATAGGGGGAAGGCCAAGAAATTCTCTTTAGATGTCTTCTCCTCAGATGAAGCACTTAAGTAATTCCTAGGTGCCTATTCCCATCTACCTCCCTTTCATCACAAAATATGATTCATGTATCGCTTACACGAATGAGCATATTTTAGAGAATCTATCTTGAGTGTTGATGGGGAGGACCCTCTATCTAATGTTAGTGATGATGTTCCAATAACGCATCTTGGAGATCATTGTTCTCTCCTTAAAGGAGATACTACTAAAATCTCTATGGATCCTAAGTCTTCTGAAAATGTAATTAAGATTAGGAAGTGTCTTTCCTCGGAAGAAGTAGATGAACATTCTGATCTCCTAAATTCTCATCCTAATATCTTTTCTTGGATGTATGAGGACATGCATGGAATTGATGAGTCTATAGTGGTTCAAAATATCATTATATGTCTCGAAACCAAGCCAGTTAAGAAAAAAAATTGAAAGATCAATCCCAAGGTGGCATTGATGGTTAAGATTGAGATAGAGAAGCTATTGAAAGTAGTCTTTATTTGTCCAATCAATTACTCCCCTTGGATTTCAAATATTTTTCTTGTTAGTAAACCTGATGGTCGTATTTGTATATACATATAACATCCATAGCATCAACATACATGAAAATAAAGAAGCATACACATCAAAGTACACAATTCCATGATATCAAAACTAGTATCTCATAAAAATATATATATCAAATGTCATATACATGTATTGGGCTACTATGATCAAAAAATGAGTAGCTACTGAATAAGTGTGTCAATTTCTATACAAAAAGATCTAAAATATTATATATATCTCATGGTTACAAAACTAATGTACAAAAATAGAAGCACCCTAAGGTTGTGGGATGTGGCTCCCCGAGCCCTCTAGCTCTAGATATTGTTGGGGTCCGAGAAGCGGCTTCAGAGTGGTCATGGACTTGGAACAATGTGAGCATGACACAAACAAGGCTACATGTATCCCCCTGATCTCCCCCTGAAGGGAGCATATCATCATTTGTGCCTACATTAGCTCCTATTGTAGGTATTGAACATCTACCGGGATCATGGCTAATAGTTGTCTTGCAAGGTCATCAAGGTGGCTTTGTAGGGCATCATGTGCCTACTCAATGACATCAGTCATTGTCACTTCCACATCTCACTCTATGAGCACTATCTACAGCTCCCCTGACAACTAGTCAGGCTTCCCTAGAGCGTGGTCATGTTCACAACACCCTACACAATCTCCACTCCTTGCTTCCCATACGTAGTCCTTAGATGCACTACTGGCTCAAACAAATGGGCATGTCACCCTGTAGAAACTAGTCGGTATGCCTTGAGGACCATCCCTTAGATGGGAACATCAAGGGCCACCTCTGATATGCACTGGGCTATCAACCCATTCTATCCCTATACATCCTCTGCAACAACAGAAAGAAAGGATAAGATCAGTATCATATGGCATATTTGTGTAATCATAAACAAAGAAAACTAAAAGTACTGAAATATAAATAATATGGTCAGTATACCTAGGTCCCCTGGCTGCCAAGTAGGGTCAGGGCGAGGAGCAATGCTAGGACCAATGCCCATATTGATAATCGCTCTTGGTGCTGCTAGAGCCATCGTTGTGGTGACAGTAGGTGTTGGTAGTGCCAACAAGATAGGCGTAGCTAGTAGAGGATATGATCTCCTCCACGATTGCCTCGGCCTCAATGACATTGTCACCACTCCTCCTCCTCATGTGGTCTCTCCTCCACCTCACTTTGTTGCCACCTGCCTCCTTGGTCTCTCCTCCTATCTTGTGGTGCCTATGGTGGCCATCTCCCTATGGGTTGTGATCCCCTCTGAGGGCATCCTTCATGAATAGTAAACAAGTATGGTGCCTATCCCACCAAGATTTTAAGTCTACAACAATGTTGTCATTATCTGCCATAGATATTGGTGGTAGATCCTAGTCAGGCTCATCATCATTTGATGGAACAATATAAGTGATCAAGTGGCAAGGAATTTCCTTGGATCTTGCACCACTCCTGAAGACCTATGTATACCTAGGCACATTAGAAGGGATAGTCTATACACGACCATGCTTTCACATGACCTGACTCTGATAATAAGGTGTAATAATGTAGTCGTAGTGGCCTATGAGAAAATGGTCTCACTATAGGTTCCTAAGGTACCTGTTGTCATCTACCCAAATAAAAAATGGGTCTCCATCTGACTTGATTAGGCACAAGGGTATTAAACTATAATTTCAAAAATTGTAGATCAGTGTGTCTCCACTACCCCATCACCTCATAACAATGGGCCATGGGGACATGGTACGGTCGCCTCTGTGGGAAGCTATTTGACCTCATGCACATAATGTAGGAAAAATCTTGCACCTGCAGTAGTGTGCATGCTGTGATGTTGTAGTACTCATAGTGCACGTACCATCCCAACTCCTAGTACAAGTGTGTCAGCATGTTGCACCCCTAGGAAAAGATTTCCTTGTGCTTGACCATCTTAGGAATGGTATGGATGAGTCCCTCGTGTAGGTGAGAGCCTCGCCCATCTATAGTGACCTAAAAGGCCATAGTCACAACCATCACTCAATGCAACAGGGGTGTAGTGTTCTACGCCTGATCGTACCAGTGTGTATAGATGTGATTTATGTCGTCACCACCATCAGTCTGCCCCGAGTAGTAAAGGACACCTTTTGAATGCTCTCATGTTGACCGAGTGTCGTCGATCACCACCCATTGTCTGCAAATGGAGAGTTTGAGAATCTGATACACATCCTCTAAAGTGAGAGTCATCTCTCCAGTAGGCAACTAGAAAGATGATGTGGTGGCATCCCACCACTCCATCAGGGTCATCAACATCTTCTCATGATACCGCATCTTTGGCATAGTGAACGCATGCCAGAGATCAACCTACTATAGATGTGTGACCTCATCCTCACTAAGGTGGTCCCTCTACTCATGAACCAGCCGATATGCTCACTTGATGGGATGGTTCTAGATCTTAGGATAGTCCTACAAAGGGTGAAAAAGTCTAAGTCAGAATATGGGACTTTGGAAAAAATGAATTTGGAAGCAAAACTTATTATGGACTTTTGCGCAAAGCGCATATGTCTCATTTTTATTTTGACACCTTGAGGATGCCCACACGTACTCAAGAAAACAACAAAAAAATGGGATGCCAACATGTGTTCTAGATGCCAATGCAGAAAAAAGATGTATGCACAGCTCGAGCAGAAAAATATGCTTAAAAACATGCTAAAATGCACTAAAAATGAGGTTTTGGGACCTAACTGGTCCACCTCGCGACCCTCGGTGATGTCCTCCCTCAATTTCTCTAGCCTCGATGCCTCATACTCTCTCCTACTTTTCATTTTTCTAATTTTTCTCTCACAAAAGTCAACAATTTTCTTGTAGTGAATAGTGAAAACAATCCTTCTAGGGCCCACCTAGGTATATATAGGCCCCCCAATGCCCATCTTTCCTGGAGTTTGTGCCCCTCGCTTTCTCCTAAATTTACCCCACTTGGCTGGGGGAAAAATCAGGAGGGGGTATATAGTCACCTCTTCACCAATTTTTTCTTCCAAAACATCAAATTTTTCTTGATCATTCTTCTCGCCATTATAGCTTCTTTTGATTTTTGAAACTAAGTTAAGTTTGAGTTTTGCATATCATAATTTTGTGACTTTTCACAACCAGTCTCACACTGCTTATCGAGCTTAGTTGTTGTGGGGCACCTTTGGTATCAACTAGCTCAACCTCGGTGACCTCTAAGGCACCCTTTTTCTTAAGCACGCAAATCTGTAAAATTTCAAATTTGGGTAAATTTTTTCTTCTCTACTTTAGTGTGGCTGAATTTTTCCAAAATCAAGTCCACTAAAGTGGGGGAAAAATGTAATGTCATAAAACTGCACATAGGGGAAATTCCACATTTTTGCACTTTGCCTAGCATTTATGATGCCTAAGAGCATTAATGACAAAAATCCCATGAGTCATAATTTCACGATTTTGTCTCCATGAGGACCAATGGTGAAGCAATAGAAGCCTAATGACACGTTTCCTAAAAATTGATGCCCTCGATGCCTACACGATGCATAGACATTTGCGCGGGCATCTTGGTAGTTTTCCAAGTTTGAAATGAGGAATCTCGAATCTTGACTCTCATCACGTGTCCTAACAGTTAGATTTCGGGTGTAATGACTCTTTGTTGCCCTTGCATGCAACAAAACCCCTTATTTTTTCTCATTTTGGGGGTTCAACTCATTCAATCAAGCTCTCTCTTCACTTTCACTCCTTAATCTTTTTCCATTCTTGACAAGCAACACCTCCACAAGTGAAGCTCTACCAGATTGAGGTCCCTCCAATAGCTATAGCTCTCAAGCAAGCATTCAACGGTGTGTCTATGTGCTCTGGAGAGGGCCTATGCCTATGGGTAATTCTCTCTCTCACTCTTTTCTACTTACTTGCTCATTTACTACTTAGTGGTGCAGGTTCTACTCCTGAAGTAGATTTTGTTTTCACCACATGCTTTTTCCATTTTGGTTACACTTCTTTCCTATATGGTTGTTCGTGGAGGTGGGAACACCAAACTGAGGGTCTAACTGAGGCAGGCCCCTATACATCACCAACACTTTTCCCTCTTTCTTTTTTGTGTAGGTTGCAAAGCAGATCTTGGAGTGAAGACTCGAACGTCTGATTGGGGATAAGTTTTCTCCAAGCTCTCCTTGTGCTTTTCTTGAAATTTCTATTCTTTGTTTGATTATTCATTTTAATAGACCTTAGATCCAAGTTAAGAAGTGAGACCTTATTCTTTCCATCTGAGCTCTTGAGCTTTCTATTGCTTAGGACGCCAATGCACTAGTTGGACGGCAGTGTGTCATACTGGCGTCCTGAATCTACGCTTTCGTCCTTTGGTTGAGGGATCTTTTATTGAAGGAAAAAACTTGGAAGTTTCACTCTCTTAGGATCTGAAGTAGTCTTCCCTGGAAGTTAGCTTGTATACATTTCCCTTATAATTTTTCCATATTGTTTATGTTGAGGTGGATAATGGTAGTTTGTTCCATGGTGATCTCCTAAGAATGAATAGACTCGTGTGTAGCAAATCCCTCTTATCTCACAGTCTTACAACAGTATTGCCAATAGGACACCAAGTTTTAAAGCTCATATGAGATTCCAAAAACTTAGTGTACACACCCAAAATGGAAAGAGGGTAAAGTGCAATGCAATGACCTAGAATGCAATATGTAAATGCAATTTTCAGATTCTAAACAAGGTAATTTTTTTATTACACTGTGCAAAATCCTAAAAATGAAGTCTTGTAAATGCAATTTTGAAATCAAACAATGTACTAAATTTATCAAATTAAGCTAGATATGATCAAATTGATGAAACATAATTTTTGCAAACAAAAACAAAAATCTAAAAAAAACAAACAAGAATGCAAAAATGAATGTTTTAATGCCCAAAAAATCAAAATGTGGCACTGATTAGGGACTCATTTTCCCTAGGGTGAATGGGTCCTAGGTGAGGGTTTTGAAACAAGTTTTTTATAGATTTTTGAGTGATTTTTAGTGTTTTCCAGATTTTGATCTAATACATCAAGTTTTAGTTTTAATTTTCTATGAATTCAATGTTGAATACAAGTGCAAAATGTGATAAAATGACAACCTAGAACGCCTAATTTGATATGCATTTTTTTTTAATTTTCAAATGCAATTTGATATGATGTAATGCTATGTAAATGATATGCAATATGACTGATTTTTTGGTATTTTTTAGATTTAAAGAATGAAAAATATGTAATTCTAAAACCCTTAGATGAAATGCAAAGTTGAATGTATACTAGACACCCTAAAATAAGACCCAATTCAATGCAAAGAGATGCACATGAATGCAATATCTAAATCTAGGGTGAAAGAGGACTCCAAAATTAGAAAATGAAATGATCAAACTCGGGTTCACCACAATGAAACAAATAAAAATGTGGTGTAGGTAAAGGTGGTGTGAATGAATAATAACCCATTTTCCTAGTTTCATTCAAAATGTAAGCTATGATATGCAAACGAAGAACATAAATCAAATATGACAAAAGTAGTAATCAAAAGGAAGATTTGGAAAGGGGAAAAAAATGTGTGCCTTTCACCTAAAGTCACCTTTTGAAGCTCACCGAGGACCCATTCACCCTATGGTGAATGGGTCCTAGCTAGGGTTTCTAGAAAATGCTTTCTGGGTTCTCTTCTGCTCGGTTTGCACTTCCAAATTCTAGTTGTTCACTGTTGGATAGTCAACAATAAAATTTGTAGAGGATTTTCCTTGATTTGACAAATTTTCTCACAACTTTGACAACTTTGCAACTTTCTTCAATTTTGTTCTTCAAAGGATCTTCAACTTGAAATCTGTAATCACGTATCAAAGAGAGAAAAATGTTGTTTGTTAGGTGAATGGGGGTTTACCTTGGTCAAACCTTGTTTTGGTAATTAATCCTTGAAATGAAACAATGAACCATGAAGTAATGATGAATGAAAAACACTATGTAACAATTCACCAAACCTTATTTGAACCTTGGATTTGTAGATCTGCAACTTTGCATGAATTGGGTTTAATGGATGAGGATCTTGATCATGAAACTTGTCTTGAAACAATGCCTTTGAATGCTTGATTATATCTTGAACAATACATCACCATATTAGCTCAAACAACATGCATGATGTAATAAAATATTTGACATGATGACATGAATCTTGATTGCTGCAATAATCCTCAATAAATCTGCCCTTGAATTCCTTGAAATTGCTCTTGAATGCTCTGAATAATGATCTCTTGAAAATTCTTAGCTTGCATGAAATATTCTAGGATCTAAGGATGAAAACATGGTGAAAATACCTCTTATTTATGTACATATATTAAGATTAATTCCTGAAATTCAAATATCGCAAGCTGACATTGAATTGTGGATTTGAAATCATTAAAATACTGCCAAAAATATATTTCAAAGGGGGGTCCTAGGTCTAAGTGAGGACCCATTCACCATAGGGTGAATGGGTCCTAGGCCACTTACCTAGGGGACAGATTAGTCAATGTTAAACATTATGTAAAATTAGGGTCCTAGATCTAAGTGAGGACCCATTCACCCTATGGCGAATGGGTCCTAGGTCACTTACCTAGGACACTCATCTTCCAAAGTTAAGTGTTGTGAAATGGAATTTATGAATGTTGGGTTTTATCCCTTAGAAATTGCATTTAATTAGGCTTGAATTTGAATTAAAGGGGCCAATTACGGATAATTAACCTCAATTAATTAATAAAGCCCTAGATTAATGTGAAAGTGTAAAGGTAAACCTTACAACATAAAATATAAGGCACAATTAAGTCCATTTAATTTAAAAGGTCCCTAAACTTAATGTGAATATGAAAAACATATTACAGCACTAAATTAAGGCATCATTAAGCTTATTTTATTATTAATTATTCCTAAATTAAGTGTGAAAAGGGATAATTTTTCCTACACTACACATCCAAAAATGTTAAAATTCCAAAAAATAGCCTCAAAATATTTCAAAAAGTCAAAAATATTTGGAAATTTTTCTAAAAAGAAATGAAATCATTCAATCCCATCTCACTCATCCATCCACAATAATTTTCCATCCATCAATTAGGTCATCCTAATTAGATGAATGCAAAATAATCAAAACACTCTTGTTGGCACCATATATGATTTAAAACATTTTTTTCCATGTAATGCATTATATCAAGTTGGCTAACATCCATAAAGTATAACTAGTCTCCTTAGAATATTACATATGTTACCTAGGTTGGCCAAGACTAGAACTTAATTCATAGAAAACTCCAAACCAACATACAATCCTCAAAGAGAATACCTTTTGAATCTGATATTACATTAATTTCTCATCATACTACCATCATAGAGCTACCATTAGAATCACAACATTAAAATTTTCTCCTTAAGAAAATGTGGAGTCTCCCATATTGATATGCTGAGTAGTGAACAACAGTAAAATATAGGGATAAACTCTGTTAGTGATAACTTTCTGCTCACAACCCAAAACTTCTCAATATCCAAGATATAGTTGTTTGAATGAGACATTATAACATGGTTAAGAGATAAGAGTCATATCTTTTCTTACAGTGAATTATGGACTCAAAAACCAATGCACTGGTTCATCACAAAAGAACATTACCGATAGAGAACAACTTCTGGTAAACTAAGTAAACTTCCCATACACTTGTCACCATGTTGACATCAATTACAACATAGGAACATCCAAAAAATAATACTTTTTATTTCATTCTCATGTTGCAAGGCTCCATAATTCGAACAATCTCCCCCTTTGGCATTGATGGCAACATGCATGCCAAAAACATTTTTCAATATAAGGCAACTTAACACCCCCCTTGTCAAAACTATTCTTCTCAAAAAAATGTTTTTCCTCTGTCTATCTCTATCTCTCCCCCTTTGACATAAATGGAAAAGGATGGGGTCTAGTATATGTATATATGCATTAAGACTTAACCAAAAATATATGAACACAAAATAGTTGGATCAACCTAAAGATGAGGAACCTTTTAGATTCTTCAGGGTGCCCTTCCATAAGGATTTTCCTTCTTCCCATGTACCTTTTGCACTTACAAGATTCTTGTGTATTATTTCAAGCTTATTCAAGGACTCTATACCATCTGCTAAAGTATTGGGAAAAGATTAATCTTTCCTCAGCTACCAATACTGTCAAGAGCACTAGATACTAGAATGTTCCTGAGTTTAACCATGTCTCTAAGTGCCACAAACTTCTTAATCACTTTTGTTCTTTGGTATTGTAGGGAAAATATTTTTTCCTAAAGCTACACAATGTAGGACCATCGTTTATTATCTCTATCTTCTACCAATTTGTATGTATCTGCTTGAGTGCTTATCCTGGTTTCACTATTTCTTATCTCATCTCGTATGTCCAATGTATTGCTAGACCAATATAGGAAAAAGGAAAGTAGTTATTGAGCCTCTTCCTCACAAACTTGTACACTTTCCAATTCCTTCATTACTAAGTGATGTGAATTTTCACATTTCCTTTTGATATCTTCTAAATTTTCTTCAACAAACCCAATTCCAGCATGCACTTCTAGTCCAGAGATATAGGCTTTCAAACAATCAATCATGTTTATGAGATTTTCCACAACTGAAATAGATGAGTCAAAGTTAGCACCGAGAATAACGTTTTGCAATTCTTTCAAAGCTCCTTGAATGCTTATGCTTTCATGCTCATGTTGAGCTCTCTCAGATTCACTTCCTTCTATGATTTCTTGTTTGACAACACTCTTTCTCTACTTCCCTATTTTGGTTGCACTGTCGGATGTACCTTCTACATTGGGATTCATAGGGATTTCCAAAAGAATTTTTGCATAATGATCAATCTCAGCCTCTAACACTTCATAATCTAACTCAGATATCCACACCAACCATTCAACTACTTCCATATAACAAAAATTTGTAGAAACTAGGAAATTGATATTTTCGGAGTACCTTTCAGTGACACTTCTTGGAATCCTTAATCTTTTGCTCATCCTCATTTGAAATGTTCCAAATAATGCAGCAAGGGTAGTTTCTTGAGCATCCAAATTTCCAAGATTTATCATGAAATTTCTAATCTAATAGGAAAATAGGTTCTATATTTGTCCATTATATCCTTCCTATTATCAATAATTCTTTCAAGAAGTAAAAGAGTAAGTAGGAAATCAAATTTCCATACCAAAATGTACTCTTCTTGATTTCCTTTAAGTTCTTCAACATATGTACTTGAAGTAGTTCACATAGATCATAATCCATACCTCTTCTAACCATACCAATAGTAGTGTGTACAGTACCAGTAGACACTGATGAGGGCCACACCACCCAGAATCCACATAAATCACAACAACTGATACCAACACAAAAGATGTGAGACAGAAAAATGACTCACTTTCAATTCTTTTTAGAAAATAAAATTACAAACTCCAAGCTTACATGATACAGCCTCATGGGCTTGATTTATTACAACAAAATTCAACTCTGAAAAGAAAATCTACTATTCGGAGCCACAATTTGCACTCCTAAGGCCACCTTCTACAACTCCCACTTGGCCCTTTTTATTTTTCCCAAATAACCACTCTAGAATGTTCCAGAAATTAAAATTTCCACTTTTTATTTTGGTGCCAAAAGTCCCACCATTTGATTTCTAGCCTAGGAAGAAATTTTTAAGAAATTTACTTTTCAGATAACCAACTTCGCGGGGCCATAACTTTTGATCCAAATGTCCAATTTTCTATTATTGCATTTCATTGGAAAGCTCTCGATGAGCTCTACAACACATGAGTTGACCATAAGTCAATTTGGCCACCTTTTGTGTTGTTTTGGGGCCTCTAAAATTTTATATCTGAATTTGAAGCTGCATTGGAGAAATTTCTTGAGATGAAAACTTTAATTTCTCCCAAACCGTGCAGGGTATTGAGGTGATTCTTTCGTGACTGGAAATTTTTTTCAGGTCTACTCCTTGGGGTAAATTTTCACGTCCATATGAGCCCATTTAGGCTGACTTACTAAAAATAGTAAGTGTTTATTTTTCACTATTTTTTATGCCTAACAATCTTATATCCCCTAAGTGCCATCATGGGACTCAAAACAACTAAAGAAAAGAAAGAAAACATTTTTTTTGGGTGATGCAAGATTGCCCTACATTGATGGATGCTCCTGCATTAGACACCCAAGGTAATTTGAAAAGTGACCTTGTCACTTCTCAGGAGTTAGAGGGAAACCAAGACAATTAACCTCAACCTTAGATAACCATAATGAATCTTTAGCAGGCCTTCCTCTCCATTTCACCAAGTACTCTTCATATTGCATATGTCTTGTGCTTCTACCCACATGGCTATCCAGGATTTCTTCTATCTCTTCCTTCTCTGAAGTAGGTGCTTAAATTTTCAACTATTCATTTGTCAGGCTCTCTTCTATATCACCTTCATGATACTTTGTCAAATCAGCAATGTTGAACACAGGAGAAATGTTTATTCCAGTAGGCATCTCTACCTCATAAGCATTTCTTGAACCATGCTTCTTCAAGATCTTGCATGGTCCAAACCTCTTCATCTTTAACTTGTTGTATGTACCAACTAGAAACCTTTCCTTTCACAAATGAACCATGACTTCATCTCCTCCCTGAAACTCCTTATACCTCCTTTTTTGATATGTTTGAGCCTTATACTGTGATTTCATCTTATTGATATTTTTCTTCACCTCTTCATGCAAATTCTTCAGGTTCTTAGCAAAATCTTCAACCTCAATACTACTCTTCTCCCCCTTATCCATCTTTCCAAGTTCAGAAGTAGTTCTTGGACTACTCCCATATACAATCTGGAATGATGATTTACCAGTGCTCCTATTGACAAAATTTTTGTAAGAAAATTATGCCTATGGTATAATCATATCCCATCCCTTGGGCTTATCTCTAACTAAGCATCTTAGTAGGTTGCCCAAACTCCTATTCATCACCTCTATTTGTCCATCATTCTATGGATTGTGTGCAAAACTAAACTTCAAATCTATCTTCAACTTCCTCCATAATGTCCTCCAAAAATAACCAATGAATTTGGTATCTCTATCTAAAACTATACTCTTTGGTAGACCATGTAGTCTCACCACCTCTCTAAAAAACAACTCTGCAACATGAACAACATCACTGGTCTTATGACATAGAATGAAATGTGACATCTTTGAAAATCTATCCACCACCAAAAATATGGAATCATGCCCTCTTTGTGTCCTTGGCAAGCCAAGAACAAAATCCATGCTAATATCCTCCCATGGCCTCTTAGGTATAGGAAATGGCTGATACAATCCAATATTCTGACTTGTTCCTTTCACCATCTAACATAATTTTCAACTTTGTACAAACTTCTTCACATCTTGTTGTAACTGTGGCTAATAATAATTCTCACTGACAAGAGCAATGGTCTTATCTCAACCAAAATGTCCAGCCAATCCTCCACTATGCTTCTCCTTTATAAGATTCCCTCTCATAGAACTCCTTGGAATGCATAACTGACTTCCTCTAAACAACATCCCATCTTGGATTAAGAAATCCAACCATCTCATCCTATCCAATGTAAAAGGTTCCAAACAAGCCTTCCAAGCTTTTGCAAATTTTGGATCTTCTGGATACAAACTCTTGAGTTCATTGAACCCAACAACCTTTATATTCATCTCTACCCAAAAAAAATACCTTCTACTTAAAGCATCTGCAACTCTATTTGACCTTCCACTCTTGTGCTTCAAAACAAAAGTATAGCTCTACAAAAACTCAACCCATTTTAAGTGTCTTTGATTCAACTTTCCTTGACTACTGAGATACTACAAAGCCTGGTGATCAATATATAAAACAAATTATTTTGGAAAAAAATAGTGTCTCCATTTCTTCAAAGCCTAAACTATAGCATAAAACTCCTGATCATAGACAAAATATTTCTTCTTGGCATCATTCAACTTCTCACTAAAATAGGCAACAAGATTACCTTCTCGACTCAAAACAACTCCTATGGCAGTGCCACTAGCATCACAATCTACCTAAAAAACCTTATTGAAATATAGAAGTTCCAAAATAGGTTGCTTAGTAACTTTCTTCTTCAACAAGTCAAAACTTTTGGCTGCTCCCTTAGTCCACTTAAACTCTTTTCTATCCCCTCTCATTGCTTCAATTAGAGGTTCAAAAATACTACTTAAATTCTTAATAAATTTTTTGTAAAAGCTTCCTAGACCATGAAATGATCTTACCTCTGTAACACTCCTTGGAGTAGGCCATTCAATGATAGCTCTCACCTTCTCTAGATCCATTTTGAGACCCTTTGTTGAGACAAAAAATCCTTGATACACCAACTCTCTCTTCACAAACCTACATTTCTTCAAATTAATAAACAACTTCTCCTCTCTTAGCTTCTCAAAAACTCTTCAAATATACATCAAGTGCTCCTCCAATGTCTTACTGAAAGTCAAAATATCATTCAAATAAACAATAACATTTTTTCCTAAAAATTATTTCAATACCTCATTCATAAACCGCATAAATGTGCTCGGTGCATTGGTTAGCCCAAAAGGCATGACTAGCCACTCGTACAATCCCTCCTTGGTTTTAAAGGTTGTCTTCCATTCATCTCCTTCTCTAATATGGATCTGGTGATATATGCTCTTCAAATCTATCTTCGTGAAGTACTCAACTCTACTCAAACAATCCATAATGTCATCCATTTTTGGCAAGGGAAATCTATTCTTGATGGTGATCTTGTTGATGGCTCTAGAGTCTGTACACATCTGTCATTCCCTATCCTTCTTTGGTGCTAGTACTGCAGGTACTACACATGGACTCAAACTTTACCTAATCAATCATTTTTGCAACAACTCTTGCACTTGGTTTTTCAACTCTTCACTTTCTGTTGGAGTCATACAAAGAGTTGCCTTATTTGGAAAATTGGCTCTAGGAATCAAGTCCATCTGATGACTAACCTTTCTTACAGGATGCAAACCTTCAAGTGCGTTATTAGAAATAATAGCTTGAAACTCATTCAACAAATTTGAGACTTCCATAGGTACCTAAGTATTATCTTCCTTATCAACTCTAGGGATCAATGCAAAACACATATCCTCATGCTTCATACCTTCTAGGAAATTTCTTCCATCAACCAAACAAATTCTTGCATTATTGCATACATTTTCCTCTACCTCTTTCAAGGGCTTCAACTTATGATGAACTCCATCCTTTGTCAAAGAATAGGTGTTGGCATGTCCATCATGTATTGCTCATTGATCAAACTACCATGGTCTTTCTAACAACATATGACAAACATCCATAGGCATAATATCACACAATACCTCATCATGGTAATTTCCAATCTTGAACTTTACCAGACATTGTTCATTTACCAATGCTTTATGGTTCTACAACCAAGCAATCTGGTATGGGTTCGTGTTACATCCCAAATTGTGACGTTACAATTTACCATTACTAGATAGAGTAAATGTGAATTATGGAGGTGAATTAATGATGCATGTACCTTGTTTTTAATATGAATGTTGTTTCATTTGATATTATTCTTGGTGAAATACTATATAAAGGAGAATATAAGGTTATTGATTTGTGAATAATCTAACTTTTGAAATGTTTCATATATTCTTCTTTGTTTTGAGCATATGACTTCCGTTGTTGTGTCACGGTGTGTAGGAAAGAGGACCAATCCTTCGAAGAGAGGAGAGACATCATTCGGGGAGGAACTTGGTCGGGTAAGCAGTAACGAGTACCAAATGAGCATACACACACACGTCAGTATAGGTTCTGAGAAACCAAGTCAGTTATGTTGGTATAGATAAGTCATCCTTAGGCTTGGAGTTATGTTTACTTCTTTATGCTTTGAAAAGTGATGATTACTCGTTTGTCTGACTTACTGTGCTTTGACCATGATATGGAAAACGTGAATGGATATATGTTAATAGGTCAAGTAAGTATGTATATACATGTCAATACATATGTATGTTTGGCAGATGGATATGCCCGTATGTACGTGTCGACATGGTATACGTACATATACGTGTACACTGTACACATTGATATATATATATAACCACGTTATCAATTGCCTGTGAATAGTGATATTAATTATATTATTTAATATTGCCTAGGAATTTACATATACAAATACTAACACGTACGTATATTTAATGATTAAATAAGTATACGTGTAAATATTCTGATATGTAAATAAAAAATATATATATATTTAATAATATATAAATATAAATATTTATATTGTAGTTTTACTTGGAAATATATATATGTTTACTCGTAAATATATTTAAATATTAATATTTAAATATACAAACGCATATATATATTTAAGTATATAAATCTACAATAAAGAAATCTATAAATATATATTTATAAATATATATATTAAGTTATATAAATTTATGAATTTTATATTACCGTGGGTAAAAATTGTAATCACCTTGTATAGTAAAATCTTTATTAATGAGTTTGGAAATATTTGATTTTGATTCAAAATATGAAATCGATACATGGTAATGATAAGCTTTGTATTGAAGTCAAAATTAAATATTTTGTTTTGAAATATAGGAAATCGAAATAATGAGAGAGTTAAACTTTTGAAATATAAAATACTTCATAGGGTAAAATCGAAATATAATTTTAAAAGGAAAAAATTTGAAGAATGCTTTTCCCGTGAAATGGCGGATGAAGGAAAACGTAGAAATGAAGGAAGAAAAATTCAAAACCTAATTGGAAAATGGGCGACGCAACAAGAGAAGGGATGAGCTGTAAGAAGTCGTGCCTTGACCAATTCGCAAATGGCGAGTCATTACCTCATGGGCGCCTAATTTAGATGAATTCTTGTAGGTGGTGTTTTACCTTTCTAAGTTGAATTATTCATGATTTGCTGGCTTTAAAGGAAGTCGATTCACCACCATTTTGATGATTAATAGTTTAGAAATCCGCCATTTGTCTATTTCTGGGCACTTTGTTGTCAATCCGCATGCCTTCTTGAGTGGAAAACTGTCGCATTTCGAGCCTATTTATAGACGCCTTCCATTCATTGTAGAGGAACAGGGAAGAATCCGAGTTTATCATTTAATTTAGCTTTCATAATCATTCCCTGTTTTGGTCATATTATTCTATATTGTTGAGAGTAAAAGATATTGTGACTATCCCTGTTTGAGCTATGAGTGAACTTTATTATTGCTGAGAGAAACCTTACATATTTTCTGAGAACAGTATATCACCAATTGCTGAGAGACATCCCCTGTTATTTTCTTCATCACTTCTAAGTTCACAGTAAGAAGTTGAGATTGCTTTCAGCTGTTGTAAGTGATTAATTTCTGAGGAAGAGTTTGAGACTAGTGTGAGAGTGTTGGAAGTCTTTTGTTCAAGGTCTGAGGAGCTGCAAACCCATTCAAGGTCATCCCCTAAAGGAAAAAGGAAAATACCAGGCATGTTGTTTCATCCTTCATGTTGCAGAGCATATTCTTGATAAATAAACTAAAAGAGTAAAATGTTGAGTGTACATAGTAGGGAATAGCATTGAGTTCAATACTTCAGTTAAGATAAACAAAGAAATGATTCTATGTTGTATCATGTAAGTAAATTACTTAAAGGAATGGTTATGCATGTTTTCTGGAGTGTATACCTGTTTGCATTAGTGTGCGTTTTGCATTAAGTATGAAATATGTATGATATCCATATGAGGAGTATATACGGTTTCAATGATTAAGGATTATGAAAAAGGGATTATATGAGTAAAGAGCTTAAGAGATTAGTTTACTTATCTTACATTTAAGAGAAATAATGGAAAAGATAAAAGGGAGGGATTTATTTGTATTTTGAATGACTTCTGCATATTGTGTATGATCTCTGTATATGGAGAATACGTAGGTGTACTTATTATCTACTAGGAACGAAATGAAGGCAGAACCAAGTAAATTCTTTTAGCTTTAATTATTAGTATAACAGAGGCAAGCTAAGTACTCTTAGGATTAAGATTTCCTAATTAGGAGGGTTGATACAAGACACTTGTAGACTGTCTCATTTCTAGTAGGTTCGTATGATTGTAGGATATCTGGGGTGACGGATTACCCAATGAAGGATAAAACCTACGCGTAGAGTAAGGAAGCCTCAAGTCAAATCGGCCCTGAGTAGTGTATATGATAGATGATCTTCATTCGAAGTACTGAATGAGAATACTTTGGCCAAAGTAGTGAAAGGTACGACATCCACCTAGATGTGAGATAGTTGAGACTACACTGTCAGTTCATTGTGATCCGAGTACTAGATCGAGATTGTGAAATAGCAAGGTTCTAGTTGAGTAGGACACAGCACTATGCTCAATTGGTAATCGTTAAAGGATACCCTACGAATCTCTTCTTTGAAGGGAGGGCCGTTCATTGCAAAATGATCGTGCGGGGGACCGCATTATAAGTCCGTGGTTGGCGGAAAAGCGCCCGAGTGATGTTTCTCCTCCACAGCGAGCGGCCGATGTACCAATATTTGAAAGGAAGGACTCCTGGACCTTCTTACTTCTATTTGTACAAAATCTTACGAGCTATGTATGTAATTGTATTACTTTTGAACTCTGATTTATATTTGCAATGGAAGTAAAATTCATGAGAAAACATATTGTAACTTGTACGTATTTATCAATAAAGAAAGGAAGAACTTTATTGTATTATCTTTGTTACTTGTTACCTTTACATGTTTAAAATGAAAATTGGAAAAATTTTAATTTACGCAGAATTGGGTCGTTACATGTGGTATCAGAGCTACCAGGTTCTACACTGAAACCTATGAGCTCATTACGCAACAACGTGTAAACTTTATCAGAAGATAAAATTTGAAAAGTTCTTGTGCCAGAACGGCAAGAGAAAAGAACTTAAGAGAAGTGAAAAGGAAAAATGAGATCCTTAGTAACTTATGAAAATTGAAGACAAGTTAAGAGTTATCCCTAGAGTAGGAACTCCTAAAACCAGCAATTTATGTCAGTATCTAGGATTGTGGAAGATTATGCAATCAAATTATGAAGGTTAGGAAGAATAACCAATGTATACTTTTATCCAACGAAATAGTTTTATAACTCTAAGGCAGCCAAAAAGGAATAAAGATAACCCTTGTTATGGTAGCAAACTATAGTTGCAAAGAGACAAAGAACTTTTGGATTTAGAAAACACTACGAATCTATTTTTATGCAATATCAGCATAAGTTAGATTGATTAAGGAAGCAAACAAAGGAAGTATCCATAGGAGTAGGAGAACTCTTGACATTAAGCTAATTCTTATGTAAAAATAGGAGCTTTCAAGGAAAATGAGTTGGTACTTTAGGGATAAGAGAAAAGACCAAAATGGTCTGAATTAAAGTAATCAACAAAGTGGACAAGGTTCCACTAAAATCAATTAGATCATTGGAGTTTTGATGTGAAAAAGAGACCAAACAACTTTAGTATCTTTAAAAGTTAAAGGTGAGGAAGATTCCAAGCATTGGAATTAAGTCACTTGAAAAGTGACTGAGGAATAAAGAAACCTAAAGTGGTAAGTCAGGAAGGTTTTACCAGAGGTTAAACATAGATTGATTTGAGTATAAGCTGAACTCACCTTCATGTTTGTGAAAGTCAACTTTTGTTTAGAATGTTCCAAATGGAAAGGGAATACAATATGGCACTATGTGTCAAAACAATAAAAGTTGCAAAGGAAACAATGTTTTAAGAAGAAAATAACATCAACCAACAAAGTTTTGTGAATATGGAGTATCCTCCATTAAAAGGATGTTGAAAAGAGAATGGAATTAATGAAGTGTCTCGTAACTTGCAAGTTGTTGATTATTCAGATCTTCCATTGAATGATCCAAGTTATTAAAATCTATGGGATAGAAAATCAATGACAAACCTAACTTTGGAAAATGTATATTTGAGGTATGCCTTGAGACAAAGTAGAGACAATGGAAAGTCAACAAGGAACGACAAATCCTTAAGAGTTTGCTAGGAGTTCAACTTTGAGTAGATCAAAGGTTATGGAAACTCTAAGGGGGGAAGGAAAAGAGTGGGTTGACTCGAATTAAGGATAGTAGAGATCCAAGATATGGATGTCCTAAAATAAATGAAATTTATCTCCGCAAAACTTATAACCATCATTATATGGTAATTAAAAATGGCGAGAGATCGTAAAATAGGTTTTCAACTAGTCAAAGAGTAGACTATTATTGGATGTAAAAGAACCTATGTACCCAAAATTTTTAAGAATTTGGAATGGAACGAGGAAACTAATGTCAGAGTTAGGACATCGGAATGACAACAGGAATTGGCAGATGAGAAACCACTATAAACTTGGAAAGCTAGAATGCGAGGCTGCATGGAATGTGGCAAGGTAATGACTAGTATACTAGGAAATGAAGACCGAATGTCATCATCGGTAAGTCATGTATACTCTCTTGAGATTCCAGAGGAAAAATGGTAGAACAAGAGACAGATCAATCTGTCTATGTTAGTATAACTAACATAATGTTCCAGTAGAAAAACTCATCAATGAAACCAACGTTTTAGGAAAACTTGACTTATAGGATATTTGGTCCTAAATAATATATTGTGGGCAAGTAGAGGCTTAGTAATCCTGAGAGGTTATCTCAGTTTAGCAATAATGATAAGGTTGTGTAAACCTTGATCGTACTACGAAACATTCAATGGATCGAATGTGCAGTATATTATTATGTATAGTCAATATAAGCAAAAGATGGTAGAATAAGTCTTGAATGATTTATAAACTTCTAACATTGAAGCTGGACCATTATATGAATTAAAAGGTTAAAAATTATATTAAGCTGAAAAAGGCTTAGAATTGAATGAATCATGGCTTGATAAAATGTCAAAAAGGAGTAATAGATCGAAGTTATCAATGAAACTTTATGGTACAAAGCTTAAGAATGAAGCAGTATCAAGATTTGACAGGTGCCCAGGAGCAATGTGTGCTCGAGATGGACAAGTAGTCATCTACAAGTACTATGTGGTAATGATAAATGAATGTGTAAGTGACGGATGTACTTGGTTTATGAGTTGTCAAAAAGTATAAATACCAAAAGAGAAGGATTGGACCCACGATGTAGTGTACAATGCATCGACTTTCCTTTTTCTATTTGGATTATGCTAAGGATAAATTCTTGAACCAATGACTTCCGATCACTGTGTGTGTAGTGTGATTTATAGTTACTATTATAACTTCGATGTGTAAATGTGTCAAAACTCTTTAGAGTAAGTATGTATGAAACATATGAGATTTCTTCATACAATAGTGTAAACACTCAAAGCAAGCTCCAGGAAGGACAAGATTGCTACATAGGTTGAATGTTTTATAAATCATACATATTTTGTGAATTGTAAGTAACATTTTATTTGACTTAAGATGTATGTTGAAAAGCTATACCTCATCGAGGACGATGATTCACAAGGGGGGAAGTATGTTACATCCCAAATTGTGACGTTACAATTTACCATTACTAGATAGAGTAAATGTGAATTCTGGAGGTGAATTAATGATGCATGTACCTTGTTTTCAATATGAATGTTATTTCATTTGATATTATTCTTGGTGAAATACTGTATAAAGGAGAATATAAGGTTATTGATTTGTGAATAATCTAACTTTTGAAATGTTTCATATATTCTGCTTTGTTTTGAGCATATGACTTCCATTGTTGTGTCACGATGTGCAGGAAAGAGGACCAATCCTTCGAACAGAGGAGAGACATCATTCGAGGAGGAACTTGGTCGGGTAAGCAGTAACGAGTACCAAATGAGCATACACACACACGTCAGTATAGGTTCTGAGAAACCAAGTCAGTTATGTTGGTATAGATAAGTCATCCTTAGGCTTGGAGTTATGTTTACTTCTTTATGCTTTGAAAAGTGATGATTACTCGTTTGTCTGACTTACTATGCTTTGACCATGATATGGAAAACGTGAATGGATATCTGTTAATAGGTCAAGTAAGTATGTATATACATGTCAATACATATGTATGTTTGGTAGATGGATATGCCCGTATGTACGTGTCGACATGGTATACGTACATATACGTGTACACTGTATACAGTGATATATATATATATAACCACGTTATCAATTGCCTGTGAATAGTGATATTAATTATATTATTTAATATTGCCTAGGAATTTACATATACAAATACTAACACGTACGTATATTTAATGATTAAATAAGTATACGTGTAAATATTCTGATATGTAAATAAAATATATATATATATTTAATAATATATAAATATAAATATTTATATTGTAGTTTTACTTGGAAATATATATATGTTTACTTGTAAATATATTTAAATATTAATATTTAAATATACAAACGCATATATATATTTAAGTATATAAATCTACAATAAAGAAATCTATAAATATATATTTATAAATGTATATATTAAGTTATATAAATTTATGAATTTTATATTACCATGGGTAAAAATTGTAATCACCTTGTATAGTAAAATCTTTATTAATGAGTTTGGAAATATTTGATTTTGATTCAAAATATGAAATCGATACATGGTAATGATAAGCTTTGTATTGAAGTCAAAATTAAATATTTTGTTTTGAAATATGGGAAATCGAAATAATGAGAGTTAAACTTTTGAAATATAAAATACTTCATAGGGTAAAATCGAAATATAATTTTAAAAGGAAAAAATCTAAAAAATGTTTTTCCCGTGAAATGGCGGATGAAGGAAAACGCAGAAATGAAGGAAGAAAAATTCAAAACCTAACTGGAAAATGGGCGACGCAACAAGAGAAGGGATGAGCTGTAAGAAGTCGTGCCTTGAACAATTCGCAAATGGCAAGTCATTACCTCATGGGTGCCTAATTTAGATGAATTCCTGTAGGTGGTGTTTTACCTTTCTAAGTTGAATTATTCATGATTTGTTGGCTTTAAAGGAAGTCGATTCACCACCATTTTGATGATTAATAGTTTAGAAATCCGCCATGTACCATTTTTTCTATTTCTAGGCACTTTGCTGTCAATTCGCATGCCTTCTTGAGTTGAAAACTGTTGCATTTCGAGCCTATTTATAGATGCCTTCCATTCATTGTAGAGGAACAGGGAAGAATCCGAGTTTATCATTTAATTTAGCTTTCATAATCATTCCCTATTTTGGTCATATTATTCTATATTGTTGATAGTAAAAGATACTGTGATTATCCCTGTTTGAGCTATGAGTGAACTTTATTATTGCTGAGAGAAACCTTACATATTTTCTGAGAACAGTATATCACCAATTGCTGAGAGACATCCCCTGTTATTTTCTTCATCACTTCTAAGTTCACAGTAAGAAGTTGAGATTGCTTTCAGCTGTTGTAAGTGATTAATTTCTGAGGAAGAGTTTGAGACTGGTGTGAGAGTGCTGGAAGTCTTTTGTTCAAGGTCTGAGGAGCTGCAAACCCATTCAAGGTCATCCCCTAAAGGAAAAAGGCAAATACCAGGCATGTTGTTTCATCCTTCATGTTGTAGAGCATATTCTTGATAAATAAACTAAAAGAGTAAAATGCTGAGTGTACACAGTAGGGAATAGCATTGAGTTCAATACTTCAGCTAAGATAAACAAAGAAATGATTCTATGTTGTATCATGTAAGTAAATTACTTAAAGGAATGGTTATGCATGTTTTTTGGAGTGTATACCTGTTTGCATTAGTGTGCGTTTTGCATTAAGTATGAAATATGTATGATATCCATATGAGGAGTATATACGGTTTCAATGATTAAGGATTATGAAAAAGGGATTATATGAGTAAAGAGCTTAAGAGATTAGTTTACTTATCTTACATTTAAGAGAAATAATGGAAAAGATAAAAGGGAGGGATTTATTTGTATTTTGAATGACTTCTGCATATTGTGTATGATCTCTGTATATGGAGAATACGTAGGTGTACTTATTATCTACTAGGAATGAAATGAAGGCAGAACCAAGTAAATTCTTTTAGCTTTAATTATTAGTATAACAGAGGCAAGCTAAGTACTCTTAGGATTAAGATTTCCTAATTAGGAGGGTTGATACAAGACACTTGTAGACTGTCTCATTTCTAGTAGGTTCGTATGATTGTAGGATATCTGGGGTGACGGATTACCCAATGAAGGATAAAACCTACGCGTAGAGTAAGGAAGCCTCAAGTCAAATCGGCCCTGAGTAGTGTATATGATAGATGATCTTCATTCAAAGTACTGAATGAGAATACTTTGGCCAAAGTAGTGAAAGGTACGACATCCACCTAGATGTGAGATAGCTGAGACTACACTATCAGTTCATTGTGATCCGAGTACTAGATCAAGATTTTGAAATAGCAAGGTTCTAGTTGAGTAGGAAACATCACTATGCTCAGTTGGTAATCATTAAAGGATACCCTACCAATCTCTTCTTCAAAGGGAGGGTCGTTCATTGCAGAATGATCATGCAGGGGACCACATTATAAGTCCATGGTTGGTGGAAAAGCGCCCGAGTGATGTTTCTCCTCCACAGCGAGCGGCCGATGTACCAAGATTTGAAAGGAAGGACTCCTGGACCTTCTTACTTCTATTTGTGCAAAAGATTACGAGCTATGTATGTAATTGTATTACTTTTGAACTCTGATTTATATTTGCAATGGAAGTGAAATTCATGAGAAAACATATTGTAACTTGTACGTATTTATCAATAAAGAAAGGAAGAACTTTATTGTATTATCTTTGTTACTTGTTACCTTTACATGTTTAAAGTGAAAATTGGAAAAAAATTAATTTACACAGAATTGGGTCGTTACAATTCGAATGCCTTCTTCTCTCCAATGGCAACTTATTGACCATTTCTTCTAAAACAAGGTTATCAGCAATACCTCAATCCATAATAACATTGCAAACTTTACCTTCACACTTACATCTGGTGTGAAACAAATTTTTCCTTTGAGTTTGCTCATTCTCCTCATTTAGCAAGGATCTTCTATTAATAAGAACCTCTCCTCTTTCTGCCTCCGTAGAATATGAAGACTCAACATCTTCACCTACATGTGCAACTCGTGCATTACCCTCAAGTATTCTATTTTTCCTTCCTTGATGTTGAGGACACTCATAGGCTCTATGTCCTTCTCCACCACACTAGAAACAGGTTCCATGGAAGACTCCTCTTCCTAGTCCTCATCTAGATCTTCCCCTTCCTCCTTGGTCTCCATTATTTTGATCATGAGGATGGTAGGTGTTATCTCCTTTCTAGTTATGGCTGCTACTAGGGACTTCACCTTCTTTTGATCTTCATTTCGACCTCCATATGACCATCCACTAGTCTTTCCTCCATGACCTCCACCTCATTATTTGTTCTCAAACCTCTTGTTCAATCATTCCTCAACCTTTAGAGAAAACTGATAAGCATCCTCAATGGTAGTCATTCTTACCAGTGCCAATTCTTCATGTATGCTTGGCTTCAATCCATTAATATAACGAGCAAATTTCTCTTTATTCGCCTCAGAATGTCCTATCTAAATCAAGGCCTTATGAAATTCCTTTGTGTATTCTTAGGCATTACATGTTAAACAAACAAATCAAGTTGATATATAAAGTAGACCCTTTGAAATATCTCTTGGAAAAAATAACTCTTACATGAAGAATCGCTAAGTGGGTCATGATACTTAGTGAATTTGACATAGAATATGTTGATAGGAAGGCCATCAAGGGACACATGATAGAAGATTAGTTAGCAGAACGCCTATTGAAGATCATCAACCAATCATAGGATAATTTCCAAACAAGAGAATCCTACTAACAACCAAGTCAACCTGTTAGAATTTATACTTTGGAAGATCCCATACTCAACATGACTCAGGGGCTAATATCCTATTTCTTACACCATAAGGAGACAGTATACCCAAAGTATACATGATTTCCTTCCCTTGTGCAAACAATATATCCAAGTATGAAGCACTGATAATTGGGCTAGAAATGGCTATGGAGTGGAAGATCAAAGAATTACAAGTCTATAGTGACTCCCAATTGGTCATAAGGTAGGTTGATGGTGAATATTGGACTAAAGACAACAAGCTCATGTTGTACAAGAGAATGGTGGAAAATTTTAAGAAATACTTTTTGGTCATCATCTTTGAACAGATCCCAAGGGTTAACAATAAATTTTTTGATGCTATGGCCACTATTGGTTCACTCCTTGACATACGTGAGAATGTTCCTAGATACAAATTCTTAGTGGAATAGTTTCTTATAATAGCATTCAATGTCTTGACATTCAATGACCCAAAATCTCAACTCGTATGTGGTATTCTTGGTCCTAACTTGCCTTGGTATCAAGACACATTTTCCTATATCCAACACAGAATCATGCCACCCTACCTAAAAACCAATCAAAAGAAGACCTTTATCCACTAAACTTCTTGATTTACCATCCTTTGAGATACCCTATACCATTGAAGCCTTGATGGTACATTACTCTGATGTCTCAACATAGAATAAGCACAAACTACCTTGCAAGAGGTACACGAAGGTGTTTTTGGGTCTCACTCTAGTGGACCAAACCTAGTCAAGAAGTTTCTACAAACAGGGTACTACTAGCCATCACTGGAGCAAGAAGCAATTCATTATTCCAAGAAGTATCGTTAATGCCAATAGCATGGAGATCTTGTGCACGCACCTATGCAAGAGTTTCTCCTATCACTACCCCATGGTCCTTCTCTCAATGGGGACTTGACTTAATAGGAAATATATCACCAAATGCATCCAATGGAAACAAATTCATCATCGCTGCTATGAAGTACTTTAAAAAATATATACAAGTTATTCCTTTAAATTATATCATAGGGAACCAATTAGCTAAGTTCATTCTTAACTATTTAATCTATTGATATGGTATCCCATAGACTATCATAATAGATAATGGAACTCCATTTAAGAACCAATATGTTTGTGATATTTGCTCAATATTCTCTATCAAACACTATTTTTAACCCCATATTATCCAAACAAAATAGCCAGGCCAAAGCATCTAATAAGACCATGCTAAAAATCCTAAAGAAAACCATTAATGACATTGGTCATGACTGGCATCTACAGTTATACCCAGCCTTATGGGCTTATAGAACCAACATCCACACACCTATAGGTGTGACTCCCTTTTCCTTGTTTTACGGATCCGAAGCAATACTACCTATAGAGGTTGAAATACCATCCCTGAGAGTATCATTGAAGGATCTTGTTAGCAATGAAGAATATCGAGTATCTAGACACAATGATCTTGAACTCCTAGATGAAAGATGACTGAGTGCATTGAACCATCTTTAGGCCTATCAAAATCAACTAGAGAAAAGTTACAATAAGAGAATCAGAAATAAGAACTTTCAAGTTGGTGACTTGGTCCTGAAGGAAAATCAGAAGATCCAATTGAATCAAGATGGCAAAGGAAAGTTTGAACCAAACTGGCTAGGTCCCTATATCATTATAGAAAGTTATTGTAGACAATGAAAAATGTCCTAAGCCTGCGAGTGCCATTTTTCTTCATCCTCGTCCTTCAATAATTCAATGATTTTAGTTATTCAATTATGTTTGATCATATTCCTCTATTTATTAAATAATTTTTTATAATTATTTAATTAATTCACTTTCTAAGCTTTATTCTATCCTGATCGATTAAATAAACTAATTGTGTCACTAATTTCTCCCTCTTCTTCAATAGTTAAATAAATTATTATTTATTTAATTATTTTGTCACCTTTCATCTATAGTTAAATAATTACCATTAATTATTTATCTATTCATGGTCATTTAATTCTTCTATAGTTAAATAATTATTAAAATTATTTAACTATCCCATGCCACCTCCCCTATTAAATAATTAATCTAAATTAATTATTTAAGGTCTAATTTTCATCTCTCCATTTAATTAAATTGATAAATTTAATTAAATGTTCCTCTTTTCATTTTCTCCAAATAAATAATTTGAAAAAATTATTTATTTTCCACTTGTCCATTTCCTCCACTCTCTCCATTTTTGAATAATTATTTATGCACCACCTGGTCAAAGATGCTTTGTCATAATCCCCTTTCATAACATTCATTTATGCCATAGCCTGCATGTCTTACATGTCTGTCATAGCTGTCAGGCATCATAGCTGTCGGCATCATAGTTTTTCCATGCATGGCATATTTTTGGTGCATCAATTTTGGATCGTTGATCTTGATATCTTTTCTGAGACTTAATTTCAACCATCCATTTCGTAACCTCCCTCTCATGCATTCTCATCCATTGATCTTGGAATCTTTCTAGAAGATTAATCTCAATCATCTATTCGAAAGGTTGTCTATAAAAGCAACTTTCCTTCTCCATTTTCACCTGAACAGCTATTCTTTTCCAACTTTCTACTTATAATTTGCAAGTATTTGCACAAGTTAGACTACAAATTTGAGGACATGTTTTCAAAAGGAGAAATAGGAGAGCAAGAGAAATGATTCAAGTTCAAGCACGGGGAGTATTTTGATTTGATGTTTTATTTTCCTTATGCTTTCATTGTTTTCTCTTGTTTGGATATGGTTTAATAGCCTAAAAATGTTGGTTGTCACTTTGTCTATGCTATTTTATTCTTAACCCCATCTCATATTGGTGAACCCAACGTGAATCTTACAATTTTGTAGAGAAATTTGTGTGTTTTCTTGTTTATTTTCATTGTTTTGCAGGTTACAGCCAAGAATTCATATGAAATCTCATCATCTTATTTTGAGCACAGAAAAATGGGTGCATAAAATATTTTAAAACTATTATCTGGGTTTTGTAGGTCTTGTTCTTATCTTTTTCGAACTTCAAACGGTTTAAAATTTCATTGCGAATTGAGAAAGTTATAGCCATTTTAGTGATCACGATTTTTTAAGATTTAGTTGTTAATACCCAAATTTTCTTTTGTTTATAACACTTTTTTTGTGGAGGATTTTGCAAAACTTTTTCTTGGTTTTGAAGGTCTATGTCTTAGCTTTCCATAGATATCTACGATTTAAAAAAAAAATTAGTTTTGAGAAATTTATCACTATTTTAGTTTTTATATTTTCATTTAAGTTTTTTTTTGGTTTACTAATCTTCTGTTTGTAGCATGTGACTTTGGAGTGGGGCTCCCAAAAACTGCTTCTTTTGGAGAAAAAAAAAATTGAGCTCTTAGTTTTTAGTTTTCTTTGATTTCCTTTTCTTAGTTTAGTTTAGTCTTTTCATTTTCTAGTTTAGTTATTTACTCACTTTTAAGTTTTAGTTTGGTTTTTAATCTCTTGTTCTAACTTAGTTTTTTGCAGCTTTCTCATTGGTCCAAGACATTTATGAAACTACTAACTTGTGGTTTTGTAGCTCTGTTAGTCGAAGACTCATTTCTCAAACAATGTGTTTGTGATTTCTAGTTTAGAAAACACTTCTATTGGTGCATTAAAATGAGCATGTGTTTGATTTTGTTTGACTGTGCTTGAAGGTGGTAGGTGATTATGATCTCACCTTGTGAAAACTAGGTGATCAGAAAATTAGACCCACCTTATTTTATGTCACCCTCATGACTTAATAATTGAAGTATACTCTCCCCTTGCGCTTTCAAGCGATTGTGGGTGTAAGAGAAATGGTTATTATTTCTAGAAATGGGTATTCCTTAAGGGAAAAAGTACTCACCTTAAGGGATGACCCAACCGCTAATAGGCTAAAGCCAAGCCACTTCCAGTTGGAATATAAAATGGGTGCTTGAGGAAAGTTCAAGTACCATGAGTGCGGATTTGTCACACAGACGAAGTAGTACTCCCATAAACCCTATTGAGCATAACATCTTCAGGCTGGAGTTCCTGCACCTAATCAGTGATTAATCTCTTGTCCCATGTGTGGCCACTCGAACAGATGCCCTAACTACACACCTATTGTTTTAGAAGCTAGTCATTTTTAGTTGTTGCTTGGTATAGTGTAGGGTACAGTATCATGCCCGCAGATACTCAATACTAACTCCCTTGAGTAGAGATAGCAGTTCCTGGGAAGTGACTACCCAGGAATCTGAATTTGGTGTGCCCATAGAAGTGAGTGTTGTGGAGGGGATCTAGTGCCACTAAACTTCTAAGCTATCCGCTCTCGAGAAGGAGAGGTGTTCAACACCAATCTGGGGTATATCGGTGAGCTATACCAAGTATACAAACCCTTAGCCTATTAGGATCATGTTTGTCTTACGTGTGTTTTCTTACAGTAAAACATTGTGCTTGTCAAGTGCTTTCTAGATTTTCAAACAGTATTCACCACATTCACAAATCTGGACAAAAACATTCGACCTTTGACAGATTAGATTTTTCCTCAATACATCAGAAAACTCACTTTTTACAACTTGTGATGCAACTGTTGAACCACATTCACCTAAACTAAAACGCATTTGCAATACTATGATGCATTCGAGGTCTCAAATGATGCATTTTCTTGGAAGAAACAAAACCTTGATACAAACTTGAATCTGAGTCTAAACACTGCCAGCCTACTGTCAAACACTTTTTCTTTTCCAAGAGGTCTCTGTCAGAAACCAAATTTCAAATTGCTCAAAATATTTATCATTATCCATTAGTTTGCACTTTTGACCTTAGGCTTAGACCTTCAAATTCTTTAATTTCATCCCTTAGGTTTCATAATCATGTTTTCAGCATTAACTTGACCCTAGGTTGTCATTTTCGCATACTTTGGATTGGGCCAACTTTATCACAATTTTCAAAATCATTGCTTTTGAAACTAGGTTATCTTGGACTTCCTCATTATTCATATCTTCAGTCATTGTCACCCTTTGTGAAGCTTTCCAACTCAACGGTCTAGTTAGAAAAACTCACTAGTCCTCTTGACTTTTTCACCTTGTCATTTTCAATAAGCCCTTTGGTAACTGAAAATTGAGAGCAAAGATTAAGCTTAGAGTTCTTAGGTACCCCTTTCTCCAAATTGCATTCTAGTTTATATCTTGCATACTTTATTCCCAAAAATACAAAAATATTATTCATCCTAGTCGTCATTTTGAACCTAGACTTTGCATTAGTTGCCTCTTTAGTCAACATAATCATCTTAGTCCTTATTTTGCACCTTGTCATCATCGTCATCCTGGTCATAATCGTCACTTTAGCTTTTTGGCATTACGCATTTCCTTAGGTAAAACACTATTATCTCATTGCATTGTCATCCTTTATTGCACAAAAAGACAAAAACAAATACTAGTGCCATACTTGCATTGTCATCATCTTCATTTGAGCAATTTCCTTGATGGTAGAAACAAGACTTCAAAGAAAGAAAAGATAAATGGCAGACTTTGGACAAGACTTTGACAACAACACCAACACCAACACCAATCCCAATGACTAGATTTATGATGACCCATTAGGAAATTTGAACGTACAATCATCCATGAGCATGTCATTTTCCTTTCAAAATCCACTTTTTGAACAATTCATACAGAGAGACCAAAATGGACAAGTACTAGCTAAGGATTTAGACACTGCAGCTCAAAACCCTAACATAGCTTCATTTGTAGAAGAATTGGTCTTGAACCATCCCGACAGATACCTTGCTATGCTTTTAGACCAAGGTGAAAAACTACCAAAATGCTTCGACGTTACTACCATAAGACCTTCTTCTCCAGAAAATGCGAC
This sequence comes from Sequoia sempervirens, assembly GCA_007258455.2. Taxonomy (NCBI): domain Eukaryota; kingdom Viridiplantae; phylum Streptophyta; class Pinopsida; order Cupressales; family Cupressaceae; genus Sequoia; species Sequoia sempervirens. The sequence goes on from VDFB02163112.1 coordinate 217,704, forward strand.
ACAAACCATGACATCTCATCAAAACATAAACAATGCCCCCAATAGCAATAACATTGTGGTCACCACACAAGTTACTACTAACACCATTAATGTGACATCTAGTGGCACAGCAAGTCAAAATACCTCCACCTCAACTAATACAACATCTATTGGAGGAACATCTACTATGTCCATGCCTACAACATCCACATCATCATCACAAACGATAGGAATAGTCGTTAGGTCCACATCAATGGGAGAAAATCCCACAAATCCTATGTTGGGATTTTCATCTATGAAAATGGGGGCATCTTCATCACATCCTTATGGTGGAATCTCATTTAATCCCTTTGGAGGAAACCCATAACGAGTCTTCATTCAAGGCCCTCAACACAACATTAATACATCCTCACAATTAAACATCTCACATGGACAAGGACAAAATATGAACATCACACATGGACAAGGACAAAATATCAACACACCACATGGACACTCCCGAGGAACAAACACCAACATGCTACATGGACAATTCTTTCAACAAGGACAAGGAACTCAAATGAAGCAACAAATGTGCAACTTTTGCAATCAAATGAGTCAGGGATTTCAGATACCTCAAATGCAAACAAACATGGTTGGGTCACATATTCCCACATACTCGTCACAAATTCATTCTCAACAAAAAATTCCCACTCACAACTGGTACTATCAGGAAACACCTAATCAGAGCATACCTTACTTTCAGGCAACCAATGATCCTATTGTACATGCCTTGCTAGCAAAAGTGGATGACCTTCAAAAAAAATGGAAAATATGAAAACCTCTAACAAGAAGATGCAAACTCCATACGACTTATGTCCATGTCCTTCTGATACAACTTTGTACATGCCACCATTTCCACATGGTTATGTGGCTCCAAACTTCAACAAATACAAGGGTAAAATAAATCCACTTGACCACATCAGAGAGTTCGTAACAAGTTGTGTGGATATTGCTCATGAGCACACATATCTAATGTGACTGTTTCCTAAAAGTCTCATAGGACCCACCCTAGAATGGTTCTATACACTGCAACCCAAAATAATATTATGAAAAGAACTTGCTAAAATATTCATGAAAAATTACACATACAACATTGAAATAGATACCTCCATCACCAACTTATGCCAACTCACACAAGAAGATTCAAGTGAAACCTTTTTACCATTCTTTCAAAAATGGAGGGGCCTAGCGAGTTGTAATATAGACATACCTGAAAAGGAAAAAGTTGACATGTTCGTACAAACATTATTGGGCCCACTTAAAAATGGCTTGCGTGTTCATTATTGCACAACTTTTGTGGACCTAGTTGAGCGAGGTGTCCAAGTTTAACAAGCCCTCATAGCCGAAGGAAGACTAAAATACAGTCCCAAAAACACAAATGCAAACCCTCCTCTTGCTAACAAAAACAAATACTAGGTTAAGAACAAACATGTCACCAACAATGGTGTAGTTGATGCTAAGGTTGTCAACGCTATGGGTCCTATGATTACTCTAAAAAGGAAACAACCACAAAACACACAAATGATGACACAAACCTATGTTGCTAATGCTATCCAAACAAATCAGAATAACCAAGGCAATCAACACAATCAAATTCAAAGGCAACCTAGACAACCCAAACAATTCCCTAGAGGATGTACATACACTCCCTTGGGTGAGCCTATTGAAGAAGTTCTCAAGAAATTCTTTCAAAATGGTGTCATCACACTTGAGGATCCCAAACCATACGACCCTGGGTAGTTTAAACCATCTTGGTGGGATGATAACGCATTTTGTGACTATCACTGAATAGAAGGACACAAAACCTCTATCTATAGACAATTGAAATTTTTGGTACAAGACCTTATTGAAAAGTGTATCATTGAAGTTGGTGGACCACAGTTTGCTTCTAATGCAGATCATACAATACACAAGAACCCACTACAAGATCATGGTTTTGGAAACCCTTCTACGCCAAATACAAATAACAATAGTCAAGACAACTATACCCATATTGGATATGACTATTATGGGGGACCTATCGTACATCAAATTAGAACAATTGATGAACATGTTTGCACAGTCACTGTGAGAAAGGCCCCTAAATGCAATATCACCACCTGCACCAGAAAGGTCACCATAGCTGGCCCTTCTCCCCCTAGACAACCAAAGGTAACAATAGCTGGCATGTCCACTTCGCAGTCGTAATCGCATCCACAAAACAAGTAGTCCCAACCTAAAGGAAACTTTAATCTTATTGACTAGCTTGGAAAAACACCGGCACAAATCTCTATCCTTGAGTTGTTATGCATCTCGCCTACCCATAAGGCCATCCTAGATAAAACATTGCAAGAATCCTCCGTTCCCCAAGATATTGATGTTAACCAATTTGAAGTCATGGTAGGATATCTCATGACTCCCCACCATATCACCTTTTTTTACCAAGACTATTCATCATCCAAATCCAACCATAATGATGCCCTTCATATCAAATTTTTTGTTCATAAACATAAGGTCAGACGAGTCTTAGTAGATGGCGGAGCGGGACTGAATATATGTTCCTTAAAATTGGTCAAGGCACTAGGCTTTTATGATGCTTGCGTAGACGCCACAAGAAGCATTGTTATCAAGGCATATGATGATGAAGAATATTCCTATCGGGGCATAATTACACTTCCAATTCGAATCGGGATAGTCATTGTCAACACCATTTCTCAAGTTTTGGATTTGGACCTCCCATACAACATTTTACTTGGTTGACCTTGGATCCATGCACTGAAATTCATCCCCTCCACGTATCACCAATGCTTGAAGTTTCCTTTTGAAGGAACTAAGATTACTATATACGGAGACCCTGATCCATTCCAATATTGTACCAACTTACGTGGTGTCTCAGAGCATCAAGTACCTATCAATAGGGAAGCTTTGACATCTTTGTCTTCCAAACTCATTGACCCATTGGCATTTGTGAAGCCTTCCACATCCACATCCATTGCCACATCATCTCACTACATTGATCCATCTTCATTGACAAAGTCATACACTCCATTTACCTTGCCATCAAACCCCAAGGTACAAATTCATGACATGGGATGTGGAGAATATTGTATGGATAATTTACTAGCAAACGACAATGTTAATGCCACTAATAGAGATAAAAATTCCAACGTTGATGTCAAGATAGTTACAGAAGGAACACAAAAGGATGTTCGTACTTGGATTGAAACCTTTAGGGACCCTAATGACACATCGGCCTTTGCCATATCTACTTCCTCTCAATATTTTCATATCTATTATAACCCCTTGTTTGACCAAGAAATTTATGATAACCCACTCTTTGAGCATGATGCCATTGAGGATATCCAATCATCATCCGTCCATCCCACCTACCCTAGGCTAGGATATGAATCTCCTATTGTCATCTCTACTAATTCATCTTTCCAAGTCATTAAGGATATGCAAGCCTCCTTTGATGTTAACAGTACAGAAAATGATAGTCCAAAAGATTCCATTAATGGCATCGCCACTCCCATTCATCCACTAAACATTCCTTTCACTTCACCTACTTCCCCCATTTCAGACATGTCCACTCGCATCATAGACATGTATCAACAAGTCATAGCTCAAGAAAAGAATAAAGGAAAAGCTCCAATGAACGAGATATCTTTAAAAGGAGATCAAAAATCAAAAGAAAGAAAAGAAGACCAAGACAAGTCCCATAGCCAAAATAAAAAGCTATCGAACAAAACAAAAATAAAATTCAAAAGTAAAAATGAGAAAAAATTCGATCTCAAAGTATGTCTCTCCATCAAAAATCACTGGGGGCATCTATCAAGGAAAAAAGTCAAACAAAGCACCTGTTGATCCAAGGTCTATATCCATGTCACTCTCACTCATACCATATACTTTGTTCCATCCATCCATGTTCACATATCCATCATATCCCTCCATTAGCGATGTCTTTCAATGTATCTTTGATGACAAATTCTTCTTGTACTATAGCTTGTTGGTTGCCCAAGCTCCTTTTCAGCTGAAGCCTGATGGCCCACATAGTTTGCACATTAGGGATCCTACCATAGCCTCTTTCATTTGTCACATCTATCATACTTCATATCTTCCACTTGTACTCCTCATCCAGATTAGGTCCTTTCATCCAACACGACCATCCACACAAGATCAGAGCATCGTCAAGGTAGTCCATGGATCTGGCATTATCAATTATATACCTAGCTTTAGAGAGCTAAGGAAAAGGTCCTGAAAAAATACAAAAAATACAAAAAATTGTCACCTTGATGAAAACCTGGCAAATAGGCATCCTGGTGACACCCAGAAAAAAAAAAGAAAAAAAAATGACAAAATTAAAGAGAAATAATTCGTCCAATAGTGAAAACCTGGTAAACAGGAGCTTTGGATAAGTACCATGGTGAAAACTTGGAAAACAGGCACCATGTGTAGTTAGACATTATTGTGCCATCTATTGTCACTCTATCTACCTTTGTCCCTAATAAACATACTCTTTTTCTGACATTCGTCATAACACTTCACGCCGACATCATGACATTTTCGTCCATGGCTGACAATGGTTGAAATCAAGTCTTGTATACTATCCACTATCCATGCTAGTCATGCCTTTTCTTTACATTCCATTTTTCCTGGCTCATTCTCAACTTGACTAGGGGAAAAAATTTATCATGAGACTGTAGTGGGTACCGCACGTGATCCTGAAAATCATAAAATGTCCTGAAAAAAAAACTAAAAATCATAAAATGTCCTAAAAAAGACCTAAAAATCATAAAATGTCCTAAAAAAAGACCTAAAAATCAAAAAACATCCTGAAGAAAACATAAAAATTCCAAAAAATAGAGTCATGTCAGTCAACACAGTCACATCAATTCAAGTGTTGATTAGTCTTTGTCCTTGTTGAACTACGTTGTCTCTGTGTATTTGCTATGTAGGAAAGGCTCATCTTTGAGCCCCTGAGACATTAGGTCAGTCCTAGTAGGTTTATCAAAATAAGTCATGACTCAATATTTGGTGAACAAGACAAAGTCATTGGTCATGTAAAACTACGAGGTCTTTGAGTGTATGACGTAGGCAAGGCCATTTGTCGATGAGCCCCCGAGGCCACACTAGGTTAGTCCATTAGGGTTCATTGCACAATTTTCTCACACACATGAAATAGTCTTTAAATTTATCATGATCTTTGTCAAAATTCGAATGAACAATCTACCCAAGCGAACTTCTACAATCTTTCAATCAAGCACGACAATCATCTTGGCATATCAAAATCTGTCAAACTCAGTCAAACTTAGTCAAACTAGTCAAATTTTTCTTATTCTTCAGATGTGTCCTTCTGAAGGATAGCCCATCATTTAATCATGCCCTACGATGTGTCCTTCTTAGGCATCGTCATGGTCATCTGGCATTTTGAGGATTCTCATGATCCATTTGCGATACATTCCTCTTGATATCAGCATCATTCAGGATGTGTCCTTCCTAAATTCGAGAATCTTGACATCAACATCATTTGGGATGTTTCCTTCCCAAACTTGACATCAATTTGGCATCTTGACATCGACATTGTTCAAGATGTGTCCTTCCTAAACTTGACATTGACCTCGTTCGAGATGTGTCCTTTCTGAATTTGGTATCCCTCTGGCATCAACGTCATTCAGAATGTGTCCTTTCTGAATCTGACATCTCGACATTGTTCAAGATATGTCCTTCCTGAACTCGACACCAATCTGGCATCTTCATATTGTCAACCCTGGAATTTTGACACCAAGACATCTGACATTCCACCACACTTGACAAACTTGACATTTTGACATTCACACACTTGGAAAGCACTTGGCATTTAATTTTATGAGGCTTGTTTTTTTTTTTGGCAATCATGATGCTAGTTCCTCAAGGATGTCCTGACAACAACATTTAGAGGAGTAATGATGTTTCATGTTTTGTCTTGCCTGTCTTTACTGTTTGTGGTTGATTATGACAAAAAGACTGGGGCAATCGCTCTCTTAGTATGATTCATAATCATCCTTGTCTGTGACTTCTTGTCTCACATGATGGTACAACCTTACACACCTTGGTCTACATCATATCATGGTGTTTGTTGGCCATTACAATAATCTGCCCAATGATGATAAATATAAAAATGTAAGCATGAAAGTTGGTTCCCTTATCATTTCTCATCTAGCTTTCCATCTTCATCCTCCTTTCTCTTCCATGCTAATATCCATCCCCTTCCAACCTAACATTTCTTCTATCCTTCATCCTCTAGTCTTATCATCTATTTCAAGAGCACACCCGTGTTCTTTGAACTCACTTGTCTTCTCGAGGGGGCATACACAACCCTCCTCGTCATTCTTCTTTCACTGGGGCATATTTCAGAATTAAATTTCTTTGACACAATGCGATGAACTGCATTATGTCAAAGAGGGGAAAAATGTAGACAATGAAAAATTTCCTAAGCCTATGAGTTTCATTTTTATTCATCCTCGTCCTTCGATAATCAAATCATTTTAGTTATTCAATTATGTTTGATCATATTCCTCTATTAATTAAATCATTTATAATAATTATTTAATTAATTCACTTTCTAATTTTCATTCTATCCTGATCGATTAAATAAACTAATTACGTCATTAATTTCTCCCTCTTCTTCAATAGTTAAATAAATTATTATTTATTTAATTATTTTGTCACCTTTCATCTATAGTTAAATAATTACCACTAATTATTTATCTATTCATGGTCCTTTAATTCTTCTATAGTTAAATAATTATTAAAATTATTTAACTATCCCATGCCACCTCCCCTATTAAATAATTAATATAAATTAATTATTTAAGGTCTAATTTTCATCTCTCCATTTAATTAAATTGATAAATTTAATTAAATGCTCCTCTTTTCATTTTCTCCAAATAAATAATTTGAATAAATTATTTATTTTCCACTTGTCCATTTCCTCCACTCTCTCCATTTTTGAATAAATTATTTATGCACCACCTAGTCAAAGATGCTTTGTCATAATCCCCTATCATAACATTCATTTTTTTCATAGCCTGCATGTCTTGCATGTCTATCATAGTTGTCAGGCTTCATAGCCGTCGACATCATAGTTTTTCCATGCATAGCATATTTTTGGTTCATCAATTCTGGACCATTGATCTTGGCATCTTTTCTAAGACTTAATCTCAACCATCCATTTTGTAACCTCCCTCTCATGCATTCTCATCCATTGATCTTGGAATATTTCTAGAAGATTAATCTCAGTCATCCATTCGAAAGGTTGTCTATAAAAGCAACCTTCCTTCTCCATTTTCACCTAAACAACTATTCTTCTCCAACTTTCTACTTACAATTTGCAGGTATTTGCACAAGTTAGACTACAAATCTGATGGCATATTTGCAAAAGGAGAAATAGGAGAGCAAGAGAAGTGATTCAAGTTCAAGCATGGGGAGTATTTTGATTTGATGTTTAATTTTCCTTATGATTTCATTGTTTTCTCTTGTTTGGATGTGGTTTAATAGCTTAGAAGTGTTGGATGTCACTTTGTCTATGCTATTTGATTCTTAACCCCATCTCACAATTACAACTGAGGAGCATATTACTTGGCTACACCAGAAGGAGAATCTCTAGCCAAACCTCTTAACATAAGTCATCTTAAAAAGTTCTACACCTAAGCATATCAGAATATTCCAAGATAAAAAAGCAAAAATATAAAAATTCAAGAAAATAGTAACGAGAAATAAAATTTCCTTTAAGTGAAAACCACCTTGTGGAACTTCTAAAAACTGGTACCATAGTGAAAACCTAGTAAACAGGCGCTACATTTAAATAAGTCTTGCATCCTCATCTATTGACACTGTCTATCTACTATTGCATCCACTCCACCTAACAACATAAAAAAATGTGCACCCAACCATGGCTTGATAACTGATCAAGTGTTTAACCTTGCTACACCATCTCTATCCACCATCTATTTTATCCACCTATCCCTAATAAAACATAATCCTATTCCAAACTGGGGGAAACCTCCTGAACTTGGTAGTGGATTGGATCCTTGTTCATCCCATCACTTGCACAAAATTATTGAAACAAAATAAAAAAACATCCAAAAAACTATTAAAATAAAAAATATCCAAAAAATAGTCAAAATCCAAAACAAATTCGTAAAACAAAAAAATCCAAAAAACATCATAGGCCATCTCCGGATGAGCCACATTGAGTAAAAATAATTGAACTACATTGTCTCTATGTGTAGAATGTAGGCAAGGCCATCATCGATGAGACCTCAAAGCACTAAGTCAGCCCCTTTAGGTGTCAATCTTGGTCTTTAAACTTGGTCAAAAATCTAAAAACATTTAAATATATTTCAAAAATCCAAAAATATTCATAAAAAGTCAAAAAATTCAAAAACAATGTCAATCATGGTCAGTCAAACTATGTTGTCTCTAAGTTTGCACATAGGAGAGGCCATCATTGATGGGCCCCTAAGGAATTAGGTCAATCCCCTTAAATCCCCCTCTTGGTCTCTAAATCTTTATAAAACATCACAAACAGCATCAATAACCTCAAAACCACAAAAAAACATTCAAAAAATTTCAAAAAACCTATCTTCGTTATCACCTATCCACAATAAATTTTCCATCCATAGTAAAAAATCATCATCTTCAACCTTTCACAACACAATCAACAAACAAAGAAAACATTAAAATCCAAAACTTCCAAGCAAAGAAACAAAAATGATAGGATTATCATTAGAATCAAACAATGCTTAAGAGTTAACTAGCTTACCTTTTGAGAATCATCATCAACATCTTGACACATATCTTAAAGGATAAAACATTCCTACAATAGAAAACATCAATGGATAAACATCCTAAAACATCAAAACATCTATGGCAAGTGATACAACAACATTGTTTATCTTTTATGATCTTATCTTTTTGATCTATCTTATTGTCACATTCCCAAGATCTCTTGAGGATGTCCATAAGGATTTAGAGAGGAAGGAATGGGGCACTGATCATTGATTTTTTGTCTCCTCTGTTTGTTGGATGTTTTTGTGATACTACCACGGTGAATACTTGTTTTTTTCCTATGTATAGAAGTCATTTTTGGATAATTCATGTAGTGGTTGCAAATTAGGTACTCCATACCTTTCTGTGTAATTACTCTAAAATGTTTTGAAACTTCTCACCCATACACTCCAATAGGGTTTTCGTATGTTTGGTATGAGTGAGAATAATCTTTTTTTGAAAAGTCAAATTCCATGCCATAGATACAAAGCCACCATTGGTCATTAATACCTTGGTGCATCGTGTCTATTTACTAAATCAATAAGGATTGCTAAAAAACTACTCAGTTCTCCGTGAAAACAAAAGAAAACTCATCAATGCATATAATCACATATCATCAAGGTATACATCAATCATATCATCAATCATCTCATCAATGCATATCATCATAATCATAATCTATGGATTTTCAAAAATTAGATCAATCATCTAAAACTTCTATCTATCTCTAATCATACTAACATATCTTCTAACTAACATTTACATCCTCCATCCTTAAAAATCATCAATACATATCATGTCCATCATATAATAAAACATCATACATCATAATGTTATCCATTACATATCATCAATCATGTCATTACTCATCCATACATCCATTTCATATAAATGCATAAAAAATGTACAAAACATGGGAATATAATCATAATTCATCTATCATATACATATAATCATCCATAAGCATCTCATAACACTATATGTCGCATCAAAATAACATATCATATATCATCAAAATTTGAAGTACCAATACATCATCAAATATCATGTGTGATATCAAAATATACAAAAATCTATATAAGGCCTTAGATGGGCCAATGAATCTATATACAAAAAGATATGTCTACAATAGAGTATGTGATACAATATCATAAACATAAATATCATGAAAAATAAATATCATCCCTACTATCCGTCCCGAGGTGGGGATCTACGTTGCTCATCATGTTGGTCTCAATGGCCATGTGTAGGAGACTATTGTGGCTGAAAAAGAGACTGATGTGGTTGTCTGACTGACTGGCCACCCAATGAATCTGTACCTATGGCACTACTAAGCATCCTAAATCTAGGATGCCTCGTTGTCCTCCAAACTATGGCCTCATAGAGAGTCCTATAATAAGTCCTCTACTCTATAAGGGCTTCTCTATCTCATTGCCATTGATCTCAGGAAATACAAGAAGCATGTGAAATCTCCAAGGCTATCCTATGCTACCTCTCGATAGTCAGCTCTTACCATAATGCATCCCTCTTCTGATGGAAAGGATCTCTATCATCTCTGACTATATCCCTCTCTATAGTAAGCATGACCACCTGAGTGTCCATAGCCTACTGCCAAGCAATCTTGATGTCCCTCTCCCCAACTCTAGTATCTTTATCAACTTTGAGCTACAAAATCTATCCTACCATATCCCCATGTGGGGAGGTGCATGTGGTCCCTACTACTAATCATGTTGCCTCTGATCACCGTCACCTTTCCCATCCTGAACTCCCTACAACTAATCATGCACAATACACATCCTTTGCATGTCCCCCTCCTCCCTACAACCTTGACCATCCTCTATACCTTACCAATGATAGGACCCACACCAACGGGAGCTATAAATATCAAGGCTTGATGGCAGGCCCACCATTATGTGTAATCCCTAGTAGTACCAAGATATGGGGGGACCAACTACCCATCGACATCCAATAGGTGCAAGTTTCCTGAACTCTGTAACTATTGCCCCTAATTTTTTTCTAGGTCCCCACACAGTGACCTCTCGAGCTATACATCCAAAATGAGCATGATATGCATCAATAGGGTGAGTTTGTCAATCGACGAACTATCTCATAACCCTATCTAGAAAATACCTCTCTAGAATAATATCTACTCGGCCTATCAACCAATGAGTCTACCTATAGTAAGTCAACTGATCATGGTCATCATCCCATGCCTCACATTCCATAAAGGGTCTCCAAATAAACTCTATGATGTCATCAAAAATGTCTCACCAGTATGATAACCTGCCTAGTTGAGTATAGTGAAAATAATCTGAATATCTATATAATAAGGATCCTCTAGATCCCATCAG